>CM038009.1:19177010-19427754 GCA_021234005.1 Nephelium lappaceum
TTCCGGACGTAAGTACGGTACGGTTCAGATTGGGTTCTGTCAAGATTACTCAATGATGATTGCACAAGCAACACAAGTATTTTTCTATTCCATACTACTCATGTCACTTTAATTGGGGTCTAAACACATACATTCCTTTTTCAAGTTTAATATGGTTACTAAATCTCCTAATTAGTGATCAATTAATTTCGAAGCATTAAGCACAATTAAAGTAAAAGATTAAAATGAAGAATCAAGCTTCAATGATAAATAACAAGTCAAGCTACAAAGTTTAGCTACATTACAATCCTAGACAACAAATTAGTTCAAAAGTATAAGGGGAAAACCAATCATATAATGCACTATCAACATATTTCAACGATAAACAAAAATAAAAGAGAGAAAGTAAAGCTTATAGGGTTGGTGTGAAGCTTGCCCCTTTCCAAGAGTGTCTGTCATTTTCTTTCAAGATAGAACTTCCTCCCTAGCTCTTCTCCTTGTTGGATGGTGTAAAGATAGAGTGATTTTGCTCCCTTAGCTTGGAAATGGTGGAACCTTGCTATTAAAGCCTCAGAAGCTGCTCCCTCCTCATGAAACTTGTGTCTTGCAACATTTTAGGACCTTTTTATAGCTCCCATACAATTAGGGCATGAGTTGGATGGTGGAATGACAAAACAACCCTCATTGGAGTGTGCCACACCCCTTGGGTTCACTTGTTGGTGAATAAGCACTGATCTAGGCATGATTTGGACAACATGTGGTGCTTCTTGGCAAGCTACTTGGTACATAAATGCGCTGGTGTGCATGCTTGGATGATAGGAGTACACTTGTTGGCGTGCAGGTTCATGAGGGAGTGCGCTAGGGGGCGCTAGCTTTGATCCTTATTAAAATGGTCATATATTTTTCTACGGACCTTTTATCCATGAACTGTTAGTTTCTATGAAAACTAGACATTGGTGACTTTAATTTGATAGGTTGTATCTCACATAACTCAAACTGATGACTTTGCATGAACTCTCACAATTCAACCCATCTTGTATGCCTAAAAATCCATGATTATGCCACTTTGTTCACAAGACCCAAATATTAAAAGTTATTCACTCTCTATATGGTCTATCTTGAAGTCATGTTTCATATCCTCATATACAAACAAAAAAGCATCAAAAGATCGAAGATGCTTATGTTATATTTGGTCCTTGAGAACAAGCTTAGGGATAATTAATGTTACTTAAATAAAGGCCAAAACTTCTAACATTTTTCTTTTAAACTATAATGTAAAGGTGTCTACCTTCAATTTATAACTAATATAAGATGCTTACTATATGTACTTGGCCTTACACTAAAGCTATGCTTGATCCTTGATAGCAACTTTTGTTCATATGATGTAAGTATGTACGTACATATAATTTTTTGATGAAAAGTAAAACAATAGTGATTGATATAATTTCCTTTTTTCTTTTTTTTTTTCACCCAAAAACACATTTGGCATTTGCTTTTAAAAAGCATGCGTCAGATTTTAGAATCAATTATTTGCTCTTTATATGATCTATGATCTTAAATTAATCAATTATATCTTCGTATTTAAACAAATAAGCATAAAAATATAGAAGATGCTCTTATGCTATGCTTGCTTCTCGAGCATGTGTATGGATCTAATCACAATATAATTACTTAAATGGAGGTAAAAATTTTAACTTTGTTTAAGTAATAATGATCGGCCTTCAACTTGTTATCGATATAAGATGCTCACTATAAACGATAGAAACATGTAATTTTTGGATGAAACAATTATATATATCAAGGACAGAATATTCTTGTTTAATAGTTTTTAATGAAATATAATATATATATATATGTATGTATAAACGAATCTTGCATTGCACTAATAGCTTTCAGATTGTGTCTAATATATGTCTAAGATTTGGTATCTTAATATAATTACTGTGATCAAGATCCCTGAGTTGCTTAGGGACTCCATATATACATTCTGATTATTAGGATCACCATGGCATAAAATTATATAAATTAGTTCGCTAATTAAAATGTTATAATTTTAATTATATTTAAATGTATAATTGTCTTGGTTGGTTACTTACGTAGTTTGTCACTGTGTAGTTGACATACAAAATTTTTAAGGTTGCAGTTTCAAAAAAGAGTCTTCAAGATGATTTATTATTTACTTAATAGAGACATTAAGGTTCCCTTAAGTGGATTAATATTCTACAAGATATATAATGGATATAATCTACAATATATAATATACCCCTTCTGATTCTTTTACTGTACATGTACTGTATAAAGTATGCCCTTATTTACGAGGTAATAAAGTAATTTAAAGTGGTCAGATGTGTTAACTGAGTTATGGTAGAATTTCTGGGTTAACCGGAGATGATTTTGAATACGAGACTTGGTATAGTGATTTATTTTAGGTTTAAAAAGGCAATTAGTGCCAAAGAAATTACCAAAAATGGGCATGATTATATTGATAATGAAAAGACATGTATAAAGGGCATTTTAGGAATTTTCTTTTTTTTTTTAAAAAAAAAGAGAGTAGGATAAGAATAGCACATGAAGACAAAATGAGCTAAAAGACAAAAGAGTTATCATTTGGTTGAAATGAAATGAGATTGGCTAGAATTGGAATTGTTTTTATATTTCAACCAATCAAAAACCTCCAAACCAAACTAATGGTAATCTTAAAGATTTAAACTTAGTTTGGGGACAATTTTTGAAGCAAATAAAGGCTATATAAAGTTGACATGAGATTGAGATTAAGTTGAGAACAAAGAGCAATTTATATGGGTTTGAAGAGCGTTCACGAGCTGGAGAGAAACCAGTGGGCAGCAACTGAGATTGGTGAGTTTGAGATCATTTTTAAGTGGTTTTCAAGTCCTACAAAGGGTGTATACAAGCTCAAGAGTGAAATCTATCAATATTAAGTTGATTTCAAGTGGTAAGAATCATGTTTTCCATGACTAGTATGTTTAAACTTTTGGGTTATTGATTCCAAATGAATGGATTATGATTTTTGTCTATGGATTTAAAGATTTAGGACTTCAAAGAGGTAGCTAAGCAAGGCTAGTAACCAAAGAGCAAGAGGTCAGCTTACTAGTGAAAATGAATTTTTGATTGAAACTTAATTTGATGTTGTTTAGGATATTAGTTGCCTTGCCATGAGTTGTGATGTGATTTTGATGTGAATTTAAGTTTAAAACTTGAAGAAATGTGGGTGTTATGTGGGATGTGACTCACGGTTAGGAGGGGCTTTGATGGTCTAACTTGAATTTGTTTTATTTAAGTCATTTTCATGCATAAGAATGTGTTTAAATATCAAATTATAATGTTATAATGAAAAGCCAAAGTATGGTATATCCACTTGCTGTGTTTGACCATAAGACACTTAATGTGTTAGACAATTGTTTTTGGATGTTTTAGATGATTATATAGGTCATGTTGATGATGGAGTTAGTATGGAATGGGAATGAAATTCATTGGATGTTAAAGTACATACTTCACTACCAACTTGAGAAAAGGTGATTCAAATGTGTGTTCAATGTAATTGATGTAAAATTGGACTCCATTTGAGGTATTTTACATGATTAGTTGTCACAATTTTTTTTTTTTTATGGGAAGTATATGCGAATAAATGGGATGGTTACAGCTAAAAAAAAGAAGATATTTCAAAATCCTTGGGTAGTTAAGTCGTTTATGTATTAGTGCGTGTCAACGGAAGTATATGTGCAAATACGTTGGTTGTGACGTTCTTTGAAACCAGAATGTGAAAATATGCAGGTAAAGCAGAGGCAAGGGAGCTCGAAACTTGTGCTCGAACATGAGTTAAGAAATTGTAAGTGTCCTATCAAAATATTTTTATATGATAGTATTTCTATTCACGATGATTTTATGTGCTATGCTTAAATTCATGCTTAAAAATATTGAATATTGATTTTTTTTTTTTTTTTTAAGTAAATGAGTTTAATATGGAAACCTCCAGTATGGAGTTCGGAAATTTTCGCACGAGATATAAATTGTGAATCATTAAAATATTGCTGCCTATAATTTTATTTTTGTATTCAACATACAGGAAATGTTTTATGAAGTATATGATGAAAAGCGGCATATTTAGAAACAAATTTTAGGCCTATGGTACACTCTTTAGGTGTCTCAAAGATATTACTGGTCAGAGTACCCTAAACGTGCATGGCAGTGTCGCGGCGTATGTCACTAACAGCTAGAGGGACTGTGTCATTTAGTTCAATCTAGTGTGTCACCCTCTGCACGTACGAGGTATATATTGAACTAGCTTTTACGTGAGCGATGGTAAATTCTACTACGTAAACCTTAAAGGTGGCCTGAGCGATCGTAAATTCTATTCTGCCGTATCTACCTAAGGTATCGTGAGGATGGGCCGTCAGTGGTTGGTTGTTTTGCTTAAAGATTTCTCAGAAATTAATGCCACCATTGATTGTAGTTTTCAGTAAAAAGAAAATAGAATTACATTATTGAATTTTAGCTTTTACGACATGTGATTCACATTTATAATAAATATTTGTTATGCAAGCCTATTTTAGTTCCCCAATATTAAATTATTTTTGACATATTATTTTCAGGGAGGTTAACTTCGAAAGTACTGTCGATTGGAAATATATGACACTCACTGAGCTCGTTTAGCTCACTCTATATTTTTGTGTTTTATAAACTAACCCTCTCTAGGTGCAAGTACTGGTGCTTCAGTAACAAGGACTTCACTTCAAGAATAGATGGATTGAGTTATGTGCGGCTGTGTCTACATAATTTTGCAAAGAATGTTTTTGAAAATAAAAATATTTAGCATTGTAACACTTGTATGTATGAAATATATTTTGGAAACTTGTATAACCATGTTGTGCATGATATGTACACATTTCCAGTGATGTTTCATATTTCAGTTTTATAAATGAATCCACGGTGTGGTTGTTAAAAAAAGAAAAAAGTCTTTTTATTTCCCGTCATTTTGATATGAATGGATTGTCAAAATAAAAAGTTATAAATAGGTTTTCAGAAAAAATAATAATAATAATAATAAACGGTTTAGCTCCGCGGAAACCTTTCAATCGGATCAAACATCGACTAGAGAACTACCATAGGATTGCTGACGGACTGCCTAGTGTAGAAGGGCCTGTCACAATAATACATTGACTTCTTGCTATCCCTTCCAGTTTTCAATTGATGAGGTTGTAGCATTGATGGATTAAAATCTCAATGCACTAATTACAATAGGTCTCATGCCAGTATACACGGTCACAATGTAATATACTGGCAAATCAAGGTCGTTCCCACAAAGACAACTGCTAATTTTTAAGTATCAATTACCAACTTCCTTGAAACTAATTTTATTCAGACTTCTAAATTGACAAGAATATTTTAATTCACTTAAAAAAATATGTATTAAAATTAAAAATACAACTTAACTAAACAAATAATTAAAAACTACTTATAAAGATAGAAGACCACTACTGAATAAAGTATCTAGAAAAAACAATTTCACCAACTATTCCAATGACTTATTCTCATTAAAATAAAATAAAATACATAATTCTATTGCGTATTTAATCGGATAACTCTTAAATCTTCACTAGCCTCTTTCGAATGGTCAAGTGAAAATATTCAGAGAAATTAAATTGCTATATTCCTATGCCGATTAATTAGTCTGAATTCTTTAAGATCTAATTATCTACAACGATTACACAAACCTTATAGGTATATTCCTATCCTTTAAGAGTCATGCCATTCTATTGATGTTTAAACTATAGTCGTATTTTCCAAGTGCGATATAGTTAACCGATCAGATTAATTAATCAGACCCAAATTAATTAACCACATATATAAACAATAGAACAAACTACGGACAATAAGAAAAAAACCATTAAACACCAATAAATCATTGAACAAGAATTGAAATAGCTGGCTATATTGTATTCCTAGATAAAATAGTTTAGTTCTCCATGAAAGCAATTAACACAATGGGAAAATTTGAAATCAAAATAAAAAACATTGTATTAATTGAGAAAATAAATTAAGAGAGAAGTCACTGTGTAATTTTGCAATGTATGCTTTCCTTGAACACAACTGAGCCAATTGATATAGTCACACTGATAGCCTTAACTCTTCCTCACCGCCGTTTGCTCTGAAAGTGTTTTTCTATCCAAAAGGTTCTCTTCTTTATCAAAAAATGAGAAGCTTTATAGCTGCCCCAGTTTAGGGTAAATTTTTTTTTCTCTCATTCAGTCAGTTGACGCCCATCCTCAATCTCATATTTCTATTTCCATTTTTTTTTCTTGATTCTCTCCTTTCTGCCTTTGAAAAACTGGATGCTCATATTAATTCTGAGATTCATTACAAGCTGACAGTTGACTGCTTCATAAACTTCCTAAAATAAATTTAACTTCTTTTGGAATCTTTAAATTTTGAGAGATACTCGTGCGTGAAATTGAGTTATTTCCTTTCATTTACTGATTGATTAAATCATCACTTGACTAAATTGGCTCTGTCAGATAAACTGAAAATCTTCTAAGCCATTAATGACAATTTTCCAAGAACAGAATGAGCAAGGAAAACTTTGTTGCCATTTAAATGCACGTTTGGACCGCTTGAAACACCATTGTAGGTTATTCACGCGTGAAACAAAGCCCATGTGTATGCGCAATTCATTCACACGGGCAATAAGGTTGCGACGACTTCCAACACCCATGCGCTGGTCTAGCCTGTAGGTTCATGGCCTGCTACCATGGCTTGCGGGAAAATTACAAAAAGCCTCATTTATTAAATTCCTGCACAAAACACTTATAAAACATTAAAACACCTTTATTTCACTCGACTTTTCATCACAAAAGCAGAGGTTTAGAATATACCCCAAACCTAACTCTTGCTCGCCCTCGAGCAAAAGAAATCTAAAAAAAAAACAGAAACAATAAAATTTAAAATCACATCTATTTTCGTAGATAAACACGATGACATTTAGCACATACCACAAGCCTTTAAACCTCTAAGTGTCTCTAGTAGGAGGAGTTGTGTTTTCTGAGGGTTTACCAGCTATGATACCCACAAACGTAACACAATCATGTTCGAACAAAACAACCCATCTTCCAGTGCCTTCTTCAAGAAAAATCACTTCACCTGAGATCTTGAAACTTGACTAAAAATAAGTCACTAATAATCCTCACACCATCATCAGTCCTCTCTAACTCATCACCCAGCAATTGAAGTTCGACAATACTAAGCATACACATCATGACCTTATTTTGCTTCGACTCTATGCCTCACTGGAATTCACTCATTAAATATATAATTTTTCTCACAGAGTCCTAAGGCACACTCTCACAATATACAAGCATTTAGGATTTTATGCATAAAAAAGGATTCAAGTCTTCATATTGCTTGTATAATAAATTATGAATTGTAAACGATTAACACCAACAAGGTCTCTTGAAAGAATCAAACATCTAAAGACAGTGCAACACCCACAATTCTGACTCCAAGTAATCATGATCTCCTATTAATCAGCAGGTCTTCTAAAAGGATGTAATAGGGTTAGGGGTTTTGGCTATAAAGAACTGGAACAAGGTTTACAACGAGGAGCTTGGACTTCCCCAGAGACTATTCATTGCATCTCTAAAATTGTTGCATTTAGTCTTCTCCTTTCTCTGTAGTAAGGATGAAGTAACTTGTCCTAAGGGCATCACGTCTCTCCCTGTGAGAGGATTCAAAGTCTAGGAAACCCCCACCTTTCTCCAACTCCTATCACCATAACCGAGGCCCCTTATTCTTCTTAGTACAAACTGCCCAGAGTCTTCCTAAGTGGAATCGAAGTACCACACCTTTTGCTCACATCCCAATTTCTCTTCCCCCAATAACTCCTTAGTGTCCAAATAGCACCATCACAAAGCGTTTACTCCCTCCCAGATCCCGATATACCAATACTACATTTCTTTCCCCTCAGGTCCTGTCCTTAGTAGTCGTCCTATTTTCTCTCCTATCACCCCTATCCTCCACCCTCTTTCTTAAAGAAACCCGACACTCTCAAACTCAATGGAGGACCTTGCCAAACTATGTCAATCTCTCACCATTACAGAGAAGGAGAAACAAATCTGCACCCTCACCGAAGACCTTAAAAAGCAAGGAGAAGAGGACCTGTCTCAATGCCTAGTGGGGAAGGTCCTAGCCAACAAGAGAATAAACAGGGAGGCTTTCATATCTGTCATCCAGCAGTTATGGAGTTCTCACGGGCGAGTTATGGTGGACACGGTAGGTGAAAATATTTTTGCTTTTCGTTTTGACAAACACGGTGCTAGAGACGCTATCCTGGCTAAGGAACCATGGCACTTCAACCAACATTTCATTGTCTTTGAAAAACCTGAAGAGGCAGGAGACATCTCCAAAATGGCCTTTCGACGGGCAAACTTATGGGTCCAACTACATCACCTTCCACTGATCTGTAAGAATCGCAAGGCGGTGAAATACGTTGCAGAACAACTGGGTCCAGTGGTGCATCTTCCAACCGAATCAAAAGATTACTGGGGAAGCCACATCTTAGTTAAAATCCGCATAGATATATCCAAACCCCTTCAGCGAATTCTGAAACTCAATCTGAATAACTCAGAGGAACCCATAACAGTCATGTTCAAATATGAAAAATTGCCTGAATATTGCTTTGCCTATGGAATGGTTGGCCATGTTCTGCAGGAGTGTCCAGATGATGAGGCGAAACTAGAAGCCCTGGAAGGAACCAACCTGGAATACGGTTCGTGGCTCCGGGCTGCCCCGTCCCTGCCAAAATCTCAATCACCGAACAAATCTTCCCCAAAGACACAAGAGAAAATGAGGGAAAACTCAAAAGCCGACAACCCCAAATCCAACCCAGAGGGAACATCACAAGCCCTGCTACTGTCACAAATCTCTGTCAATAAGGAGCACAGACATCAGACTGACACTCCTGACCTGTCAACATTGCAAGCAAGCAAACTGTCAACAATGGGACAGAAAATGTCGATAAACATAGGAAAAGAAGACAAGCTGACTGCAAACCTGCAAAACGAACAGGTGGCAATAAAAGACATTTTGGCTTTGCAGGCTAATATCAATACCCTCGATACCTCAAACAATCAAACACATGTAGACCCCTCAAGATCGGAAGCCAACGAGGTAGACCCCATGCCCACCATAACCAAGGCTACCCACCAAAAAACCAAAGAAACCCTTCCAAGGAAGTGGAAAAGAGCTGCTAGAAACACCAAGCCCAAAACCCCGACAAAACCCCCACACAGTCTCCTACTGAAGCCCCCACATCCCTCGAAAACTCTCAAGCCCCGAATGAAAAAATCCCCTCCTCCCAACACCCTCACCTCTAACAGCCTTGCGCATCTCTCTAATTCACCCCACCCAAGTCCTATGGACGCAGATATTGCATCAACTGAACGAAACAGCTCAAAAACTAAAAGGAAAGCTCTAGAGTTTCCAGATGATCACCCTGACCAGAAAAAACTGAAGGAGGTCATAGAAACCCCATCTCCCATTTCATCGGTGGAGCCTGCAATGCAGGCCCGCCGACAACAATGATAGGTCTTTGTTGGAATGTCCGAGGGCTGGGGAACCCTCGTGCATTCCTCACCTTGAAAAGGGTGATCCAACGCTTCTCCCCAAGCTTGGTTTTCTTGTCCGAAACTAAGCTTCAAGGAAAAAGGGCAAGTAATATAGGAACAAAATTGGGGTTTCAGGGAGCCTTCCAGGTTGACTGTGTAGGGAAAGGAGGTGGACTACTCCTGCTGTGGAAGGAAGAGGTGTGTGTAAATGTCCGTTCTTTCTCTCTCGGGCACATAGACGCACTTATAAACACAGAAGATGGGGACAGATGGCGTTTTATAGGCTTTTATGGTAATCCTGAAGCTGCACAAAGAAGTAACTCCTGGGAACTATTAAAAAGACTCAACAGCATGGACGACTTACCCTGGATATGCGGGGGGGACTTCAATGAAATTCTCAGCCCGTCTGAGAAACATGGAGGCCCAAGTAAACGCATTCAGGACATGATCAACTTCCGGCAAACCCTCGATACCTGTAACCTGCATGATGTGGGCTTTTCAGGACCCCGTTTCACTTGGAACAACAAACGAGAAGCTGATCGGAATGTCCAAGAGCGCTTAGACAGATAACTAGCTAACCCAGGCTGGCGAGAAAAGTTTGATGATGCTACAGTCGAACATCTTGGTTTCTACCATTCTGACCACAGACCAATCCTGCTGAAATTACAAGGGAACTTAAAACAAAGGAAGGGAAGTAGAGGATTCAGATTCGAACCATTTTGGATCAAAGAGACAGAGTGCCAGAAACTTATCGAAGAAACCTGGAAAGGAAAAGCAAGTGCAAGAACTCCCAAAGATCTGAAAATCAAGCTCTCCAACTGCGCAGGGAAGTTATCTGTGTGGAGCCGGGCCAAGTTCGGAAATTTGAGCAGAAAAATTGCGGCAAAACAACAAGAGCTAGAAGACCTATACCCGCAAGCTACTGTCCCAGGCGTAATGGAGAGAATCAGTACATTAGAAACTGAACTAATTAACCTGATCTCGGATGAGGAAGTGTACTGGCGACAGAGAGCATGATCTGACTGGTTAGCTGCGGGCGATAAAAATTCGAAGTATTTCCATGCACGTGCAACAGCGAGAAGGAAGAAGAATTCAATCATGAAGCTCAAGGACGAAGAGACGGGTCGCTACCAAACAACAGAGAAAGGTATAACAGATTTGGTCTGTAGGTTTTTCAAGCAAATCTTCGAGTCTTCAAACCCCATCCCCCAAAATGTCCAAGCAGCCACCGCACACATATCCACCAGCCTAAGGGAGGAAGATAAGGAAAGCCTTCAGAGCCCATTTACGGATGAGGAAATTCGCCAAGCAGCCTTCGAACTCGGTCCAACAAAGGCTCCAGGACAAGATGGATTCCAGCCCTTATTTTACCAGAAATACTGGCATATCCTTCAGGATGATGTGCTTGGTATCTGCCATCAGATACTCAAAGGGCAACACTCTATCTGCGACTTCAACAAAACTGATGTAGTCCTCATTCCCAAAATTCAAAACCCGAACTCTCCGAAGGACCTACGACCCATCAGCCTTTGTAGCACAATCTACAAAATCGTTGCCAAAACTCTCGCAAACAGAATCAAAGTCAGCTTACCCAACCTCATCTCCAATTTCCAGTCTGCTTTTGTCCCTGGTCGCCAAATCTTTGACAATGCTTTGATAGCCTTTGAAATTCTCCATTCAATCAATATACTAAAGAAAGGGCAGAACGACCAAATGGCCCTCAAACTCGACATGAGCAAAGCCTATGACCGAGTGGAATGGTGTTTTGTCGAAGAAGTGCTGAGAAAGATGAACTTTCCGCACAATTGGGTTAGCCTCCTCATGAAATGCATTTCAACCACCCAGCTCTCATTCATTCTTAATGGCAAACGGGCTGGCTTGATCTCCCCATCCAGAGGATTACGACAAGGTTGTCCATTGTCTCCATACGTCTTCATCATTTGTGCGGAGGCTTTCTCTAAACTCATCTCCGCTGCAGAAGATAACGGGCGAACCCTGGGTGTTACCTGCTGCCGAGGAAGCCCTCGAGTTAGCCACCTTTTCTTTGCAGACGATAGTATCATCTTCAGCAAAGCCTCCATTGATAGCTGCAACAAAATCTTGGATATCCTGAAGACTTACGAACTGGGTTCAGGACAGCAGATAAATATCAACAAATCCAGTATCTCCCTCAGCCCAAATGTCAACAACTACCTCAAACAAAACATCCTTCGGCACTTGGGGCTGAGCGCTTATGCACCACATGAGAAGTACCTGGGCTTACCATCTCTGGTTGGTCGCAATAAGAAAACGACCTTTACAGCTATCAAAGAAAGAGTAAGGAAAAGAATCAACACCTGGAGGAGTAATCTGTTCTCAACTGGAGGCAAAGAAGTCCTCATCAAGGCAGTCGCCCAAGCCATCCCCACCTACTCAATGAGCCTCTTTAGACTCCCATCCACTTTGTGTAAAGAACTAGGCTCCCTTTGCTCCAAATTCTGGTGGGGAACCAATGGCAAAAATAGAAAAATTAGCTGGACCAACTGGAGGACACTTTGTCTTCCGAAAGCCTGTGGGGGTCTAGGCTTTAAGGACTTGTCTCGCTTCAACCAGGCCCTCTTAGCAAAACAAGCATGGAGGATCCTAACGAACGAGAACGAACTTGCTACCTCCATCCTCAAAGCCAAGTACTTCAAGAACTCCTCATTCCTAAAGGCTGAGGCAAAACCAGGGGCCTCACACGTTTGGCAGAGCATCATCTGGGGACGTCACCTCCTTACACAAGGTTTGAGGAAAAGAATTGGAAATGGAGCATCCACCAATGCCTTTCAGGACCCATGGCTCCCCCGCCCTACCTCCTTCAAACCAATCACACAGGGAGGCAACCCGAATATCACAGTTGGAGAATTTATTGACAAACAACTCCACTGCTGGGACACTAGGAAAATCAACCGTGTCTTCGCAGAGATAGACAGGGACATTATTCTATCCATTCCTCTTAGCTTAAAAGAGCCAGAAGATGCATGGATGTGGCACTTTGAGAAACGCGGGCAATATTCAGTAAGAAGTGGCTATCGGTTAGCCACTCAACTCGACACTCCATGCTCCTCCTCCAATAACTCTGATTCCCAGCGATGGTGGCGTCAGTTCTGGAGTCTTGATATCCCACCCAAGACAAAAATTTTTGCTTGGAGAAGCCAACTAGATGCCCTGCCCACGAACATTAATCTCGTTAAAAGGAAGGTTATAAATACCTCATGTTGCTCGTCCTGTAAAAATGATGTCGAGACGACATCTCACGCTTTAATCTGGTGCCATGAAGCTCGGGAAGTTTGGTCCCGAACACCTTATGCTTCCCTGCTCAGGGACAGGCCAAACTCCCCCATCCCAGAAATCTTAAGGAAGGTCTACCAGCATGCAGGTAAAGAGGGCCTTGGAAGTTTCTGTGTCCTTTTGTGGTGTATATGGGGGAACCGAAATGCTAAGATACATGATGGCAAAGGAAAAAATGCTCCAGAATTGGTCGCTTGGGCCACCGATTACCTTGTTACCTTTCGAAACTCAAGCTGTGCTCTATCAACATTTATCCCCCCAACCATCCCACACCCCCCCCACTCTTGGATTCCCCCTCCCGCCTATTGCCTCAAACTGAATACTGATGTAGCTCTTCGCCCTGGTTCTTCAACTATAGGCGTGGGGGCTGTCATCAGAAACAATGAGGGCTGGGTAATAGGAGCTCTAACTAAACAATTGCTTGGAAACTTCACGGCTGAAATCGGCGAGCTATTAGCTCTTCGCGAAGGACTTCTCTTTGCCAAATCCTTGAACCTTAGTATCTGGTCAGCTGAAGTTGATGCCCGCAACGTCGCATCCTTGATCACCTCTAAAGACAACGACTTTGGTGATGCGAGTTGTATTGTTGATGATATCAAAGAACTCTGTTCTAGTTTAGGCAATAGTCTATGCAGCGCTATTCCTAGGCAAAACAATGAGGTGGCTCACAAATTAGCCACTCTAGCTTATCGCTCTCCTCAGGAGAGAGTCTGGTCTAACACCAGCACCTTCTGTTTGTTTTCGGAGTTTTAATATATAACCTTTACTCTCAAAAAAAAAAAAAAAAAAAATTGTTGCATTTAGCATTGACTACCACTCCTTTAAGTGACCTTTATCCCTCTTTATTTCTTCATCAATTTTTTTTTTTTTTTAACAACTTGTCCACTACACCGATGTCTTTGCATAACAACTCCCCCAATCCTAAAAATTATTTTTTTTCGACAATAAAAATACTCATTTTTTCCATCCTTTTAGCATTATTTTCTTTAAAATCCAAACTCGTAAGATAAGGATTTAATTTTTTTTTTTTTTTAATATGGCTAGGCACAGGATAATTCGTGAGGGTGAAAGAAAATAAAGGCTACTATATGTTTGGCTTCAATTCGGTTTTAGGCTCACACACAATTTAGGTTCAGAAAATTTTGGTTTCTTAGCCTTTTTCTGGAGTTAATTACACACAAATAGGGGTGGCAATTTAAAACCCGACACGACAGGTCGACGCGATAATTACGGGTTAGGGTTAAGCATTAACTGGTTGGATAAATTAACGGGTCAACCTATTTAACCCGTTTAATAATCATGTTGGGTTTGTGTTCCTTTTATCGTGTTACGGGTTGACCCGTTAATTAGGGTAAAATGATAATTTTACATTAGAGGGGTCTTTATGTAATTTTACTGATAATATATATATCCTTTGCACACAACCCTACCATTTCATTATCAACTTTTTCTTTGGGAAAACTTCATTTTAGTCCCTAAGATTTTCGAAAATATCAAAATTTTAAACATCTATTGGAAACAGCTCTTTTAATCCCTAACTTTTCCAAAACTCTTCAAAATAGTCCAAACTGTTGGTCAACTAACGGTCAACGGTGACAGAAAACTTCAATGAGAAGGGTAAGATGGTCTTTTCATATGAAAAACTAAGATGGTGACACGTGGATGACTACGATTTTAAGCATTAAAAAATTTAATTTAAATAATTTATTATATATTTCAAATTAATTTTATAAAAAAATTGAAAAAAAAAAAAGATATTAGATCTCCACCATCCATCCATGATGGATGAACGGTGGAGAATTAATTCGGAGGATTTCCACCATCTTCAACACATCTCCATCTCCACTACCAACCAGTTCATCAATGTGGTGGATCTCCACCATCTTCAACATATCAAGCCAATCAACCCAACCCAGTTCATTAACATTATCTCCCATAGTATTCAACATCATCAACAATTCCACAACATCAGCATCATCTCCCTCAACAAAGAAATCATTAGCAACATTAAGAGCAAAAAAAAAATTCTCTATTTCTGGGTTCGATGGGAACCTAGAAACCTAGGTTTTTGGGTTTGATTCGAACCCAGAATCCTCTGATTCTGGGTTGAATGTGAACCCACAAACCTGTTTCTGGGTTCTGCATCGAACCCAGAACCAGATCCACAACATCACAAAAAAAAAAAGAAAAAGAAAAATTGAAGGAATGAGAGAGAAAGAGAGAGATGGAGATTGCTGCAGCTTATGGGTTCTCGACGGCGGTTGTTGAGCTCGTCGACGGCGATAGAGGCGACGCCGGAAGCAGACTGTGAAGGAAAGCGAGATGGAGGCGAGAGAGATGAGTTTGATGGATGTTGGATCTGGTTTTCATTTTTAGGGTTTTTATTTTTTTTAAATTATTATTTTTTAATTATTGTTTAATTTAAAAAAAATAATAACCATTTAAAAATACATGTGTCAACTTTTTATTAGTTAAAAAAATATGTAATATTTTGATTTAATTAAGGGCAAAACGGTCATTTTGAGTGTTGAGGGTAATTAAGTCTTTTTAATTTTTTTGTTTGGTTTGACTGTCAATTGACCGACGATTTGGACTATTATGAAGAGTATTGAAAACGTTAGGGATTAAAAGAGCTGTTTCCAATAGATGTTTAAAATTTTGATATTTTCAAAAATCTCAAGGACTAAAATGAAGTTTCCCCTTTTTCTTTTTCTCTCAGCCGACACCACCCAACCCAAGCTTGAGCAGTAGCCACACCAGTCACCACGGTCCACCGTCCTGTCCGTCCACACACGCCAATTTGCCGCTGCGTCGTGTCGCCTTAGCCGTCCAGCGTCTTCTCTCGTCGTCCCGCGCAGCGTCGTCACAGCGCATCTGGCCATTTGCTACAGCGTCATCAGTCGTCACAACATTGCACTATCGTAGCGTGTTCTTGTCGCCTCTGTCGTCCAGCATCTTCTCTCGCCGTCTCGCGCAGCTTCGTCGTAGCTCATTTGCTACAGCGTCGTCGGTCGTCGCAACACTGCATTGTCGTCTCCGCCACGCCGTGTCATCTCCATCGTCCAACATTCTCCCGCCGTCGCGCTGATATATTTTTGATATCGTTTTTTTAATATTAAGAACTTTATATTCATTTGTGTAGATGATTGTATTTTTATGTTTTGGATTGTATTTGTAATTGTGGATGATTGTATTTTTATGTTTTGGATTATTTTGGATTGTATTTGTAATTTGTGGATGTTTTGGATTATTTTAGATTGTATTTGTAATTTGTGGATGATTGTACTTTTAGGTTTTGGATTGTATTTGTGGATGATTATATATATATATTTTTTGAAATATGGATAATTGTATTTTTAGGTTTTGGATTGTATTTGAGTATTTTAATGTTATTTTTTATTAGATGTGAATTAAAATTTAAATATAATAAATATGATTAAATTCATAAACGGGTCAACTTAATGGGTCAATTAAACGAGTCAGTTAAACGACTCGTTAATAAATGGTTTAATCGTGTCGTTTTCGTGTTGACTCGTTTTATTATCGTGTCGTGTTCATGTCGAGTGAGTTCAACCCATTTACTTATCGTGTCGTGTTCGGGTCGTGTTAAAAATTATCTTGTCGTGTTCGTGTTGTGTCCAACTCGACCCGTCAACCCGAATTGTCACCCCTACACACAAATGCCTGCTTCATGTCAATAGGTTCACATAATGACTTAAACATTCAGAAATCATAAAGAGTTGCAATGAATTTCTGCCCTTAAAGTCTAATCAAAGCCTAAAAAGACCAACTAGTAGCAACAAAATTTTTCTGAAAAGTGTTTTATGAGTGGAAACTAAAAAATTACCCTCAGAACAAAGCGCTAAAGGTTAAGATTACTTACAAGGGTAGTCTCCATTAATAGACCACATCTATGCATGCACAATATCTCTACATTCTCCGATTGGGTTCAAAGTCTTTGATAACATCAAACCATACTTATGACTTTCATGACTTTTCCCTAGTCAAGATTACCAATCACATAGCGTAATAACTCTTCTCTCGAAAGCACACAATCAATTTATTAATCAAGTTTGAAACATGATAAGAACATTTTATGCCAATAAAAATTATTCACCACCCGTACACACTCCGAATTTCACCTAACAAACAAAAAGACCCAAGAATGATAATATTGAAATTAAACCCAAAAATAAAATAAAATAAATAATAAATAATAAAAAAATAATAACAAATAAAAATAAAATAAAAATAATTGAAATAAAACTAAACAGAGGGTTAGAAAATTTGGGTTGCCTCCCAAGAAGCGCTTAATTTAAAGTTTTTAGCTAGACTTCTTTCTGCCTTCAATTGTTCAGATCTGTCAAGGCGATGATGGATTTTTGTCGTTCCACTTCGCCACCAAAATAGTGCTTCAGCTGTTAACCATTAACCTTAAAAATTCTGTCTGAACTCTCTTCTTCAACTTCCACTGCTCCATATGGGTAAACTGTTTTGACAATGAAAGGCCCCGACCATCTGGATCCTGACCATCTGGATTTGAGCTTGGCTGGGAATAATCGTAGCCTGGAATTGAACAACAACACCCGTTGTCCTGGTTTGAAATGCTTGGCTAAGATTTTCTTGTCATGTCATTTCTTTGTCTTTTCCTTGTAAATGCGGGCATTCTCATAGGAATCCAACCATATTTCCTCGAGCTCATCCAATTGAAGAAGATGTTTATCACCTGCTTGCTTCAAATTGAAATTCAAAGCTTTAATTGCCCAAAATGCCGATGCTCCAACTTTACTGGTAGGTGACATGCCTTTCCATACACCAATCGAAACGGAGACATTCCAATTGGTGTTTTATATGCAGTTCGATAAGCCAACAGTGCATCATCAAGCTTGGTACTCCAATCCTTCCTTGATTTGCTCACAATCTTCTCTAAAATACCCTTAAGTTCCCTATTTGAGATTTCCACTTGTCAGTTGGCTTGAGGGTGATACGGGGTTGTTATCTTGTGCGTGACCCCATATTGCCTGAGTAGACTTTCAAATTGGCAATTACAAAAATGTGAACCACCATCGTTGATAATAGCTCGAGGAGTTCTGAATCTGGTGAAGATATTCTTTTTTAGAAACTTGGTTACTACCTTTGCATCATTTGAAGATGTAGCTACCGCTTCTACCCATTTCGACACATAATCCACTACTACCAAAATATACTGGTTCTGATACGATGACGGAAAAAGTCCTATAAAGTCTATACCTCATACATCAAACACCTTAACTTTTAAAATATTCTGCAGCAGCATCTCGTGTCTCTTGGATATGTTTCCTGTCCTTTGGCATTGATCATATGTCTGCACAAATATCCGTGCATCTTTAAAAATTGTCGGCCAGTAAAACCCTGATTGTAGAATTTTTATAGCTGTTCGCTCTCCACCAAAATGACCCCCATAATCGGATGAGTGACAATGTCGTAGAATATCTTCAGTATCTTCGTATGGCACACATCGTCTCAACACCTGATCTACATATTACTTGAACAAATATGGATCATCCCATACATACCTTTTCACATCATGGAGAAACTTTTTCTTTTGCTGAAATGATAAATCAGGGGGAAGGACGTTGCACACTATGAAATTTACAAAATCTACGTACCAAGGTGCATCCTCATTACTACAAGAGAACAATTGTTCATCAGGAAATGTCTCGTCGATGTTTGGCTCATCATCTACACTCGTCCCTTCCAATCTAAACAAATGATCTGCAACTTGATTTTTTATCCCCTTCTTACCTTTTATCTCCAAGTCAAATTCCTATAATAGCAGTACCCATCTGATCAAACGTGGTTTGGCATCTTTCTTGGTCACAAGGTACTTAATGGCAGAGTGGTCAGTGTAAACTATCACCTTAGACCTAATCAAATATGGTCTAAACTTATCGAATGCAAAAACTACAACCAGTAATTCTTTTTCGGTTATGGTGTAATTCATTTGAGCATCATTCATCATCTTACTGGCGTAGTAGATAGTGTGAAAAATCTTATTCCTTCTCTGGCCTATGACAGCCCCCACTGCAAAATTGTTGGCATCACACATTAACTCAAATAGTAAGTTCCAATCTGGTGTCGCGATAATCAGAGCTGTTACCAATTTTTTCTTCAAAATTTCAAATGCTTGCACACAATCTTTATCAAACTTAAACGGCACATCCTTCTCCAAGAGATTGCATAATGGCCTTGCTATCTTGGAAAAATCTTTAATGAATCTTCTGTAAAATCCAACATGCTTGAGGAAACTCCAAACTTTTTAACTGATGAAGGTGGTAGGAGTTTCTTAATTACTTCTATCTTCGCTCTATCCATTTCAATACCACTTGCTGAGATCTTGTGCCCTAACACAATACCCTCTTGAACCATAAAATGACATTTTTCCCAGTTCAATACTAGGTTAGTCTCAGTGTACCTTTTCAATACCTTAGCAAGATTTTACAAGCACAAGTCAAATGAGTCCCTAAACACTGAAAAGTCATCCATAAAAACTTCTAGGAATTATTCCACCATCTCAGAAAAAATTGCCATCATACATCGTTGAAAAGTTGCTAGAGCATTACAAAATCCAAATGGCATTCTTCTGTAAGCAAATGTACCATAAGGACATGTAAAGGTTGTCTTTTCCTGATCCTCAGGAGCTATGACGATCTGATTATACCCAGAATAACCATCCAGAAAGCAGTAATAGTCATGGCCGGCTAGCCTATCAAGCATCTGATCAATAAAAGATAGCGAAAAATGATCCTTCCTCGTGGCTTGATTCAGCTTCTTGTAATCTATACAAACCCGCCAGCCATTTACCACCCTTGTTGGGATAAGTTCATTCTTCTCGTTTGTCATCACTGTTATTCCTTCTTTCTTAGGCACACATTGAGCTGGACTAGTCCAAGAACTATCAGAGATGGGATAAATGATACCTGTATCTAACAGTTTAATTACCTCATTCTTTACCACGTCTTTCATAATTGGATTCAGTCGGCATTGAGATTGTATGGTTAGCTTGTGGTTATCTTCCATCAAGATCTTATGCATGTAGAAAGATGGGCTGATTTCCCTTATATCAGCGATTGTCCATCCCAAGGCTAACTTGTTTTCTCTCAACACCCTCAACAATTTCTCTTCTTGAACATCATTCAAATTTGTTGAGATGATCACTGATGGATTGAAAAAACAAAAATCAACAATTTGTTTATCATAAAAATAAGAATTTTGCGGAACATTGAGTTTCAAAAACTTTTTAGAAAACTCAAGAACCCAAGATTGATAAAACAATGAAATAAAATAATATAAAGAAATAAAAATCAGATTTTACCTTCTGTATTCATCTTTGTGGATTGCTCACCACCTTGCCTTCCTTGATATATCTCGAAATCAAGAAACAAGTGAGTGGGCACAATTATATAGAATTGTGTTCACTTACTTTTTGATTTCTTTCTAAAAAAAAAATCAAATTAAATCAATGATTATAAGAGGTGAGTGTTTGATTTTTGGTTATACAAAGAACAAAAACACAAATTCTTATTCTTTGTATTTGTTAAAAAAAAAAAAATTTCTTTTCTCTTATTTTTTTCTCAAAAACATAAACAACAACCAAAAACCTAGATGTAGAAAAGAAACTTTTTCTTTTTATAGGCAAACAATTAGGGTTTTAATTAATCAATATTAATATTGACCCTAATCTTATTATAATTAAACTTTTGCCCTATATAATATAATTAATTCAAAATTAATTCATATTATATTTTGAAATAGAACTTGTAACTTTTAATAAATTAATTCATAATTAATTTATACCAAAGTCACTAAGAATCGGATTCAAGACCTCTTATAAAATTAATTAAATAATTATTAATTCATAATTAATAATTAAATAATTTGAATAATCAATATTATTCAAATACCAAGTGAACACAAATTTTTGTTACTTATGTAACACCTGTAATTGGACGGTCCAATTACAATATTCTATATACATGTTTCTTATAGTAAAATGAGCTATCAAGGGGACCCGATGGACCTATAGTTTTGAGCTCCAATAATATCGGAATTATTAATTAAACTCTTTAATTAAATAATTCACTATTATTAATCTTAAAGTTACTCCACGAAAAACTTAAGATTGCACTCTCAAAATTATAGATGGTTTTTATACAATCTGAAATTTTTCAGTGTCCATTGATTTAATCACTACATATCATTTGACTCTCCACAAATAGTTCATAATTAGTGCAAGGTCAAATGTCCGTTTTACCTCTCTAATTATTTCTTGATCCTTAAGTACCATTGATTCTCTAATGAACAATATATTCATAACAACTTATAAATTTATCTTTTGTTTACATATAAACAGAAAGTTGAGTGCTCTTATTGTTCAAGATCTGAATCAACCCTTAAGGGAACTACTTTTCTACTTCTCCCAAGAAGGACTGGATTCCACTATTGTATAGAATGTTCCCAGCTACTTACTAAATCATATCCCTAAAGTACGAAGTTATTGATCGGGTATCTACACCGATCTCACCCATGTAAATCAAAGGAAATAACTTAACAAGTAGGAGTTCATAATACACTCAGAATTAAGATCAATTCATATATGATCATCTGGTTGATAAATATAAATCTCTAAGGTTAACGGATATTATTTAGAGACTTATATTTATCGTGGTCCAGTCCTATATAATCTTTATTATATAAGGTGCCTCCATTTCCATGTCACCACATGAATAGTCTTGGATAAGACTATCGTATCAAATACGAAAGGGATCGTAGCTGTAGATTTACTACAAATGAAGTACCCAGCTTTGTTTGCTTTCTACGGACTCTTTAAATTACTTATCTCAAACTAAATCCACCTGTATATAACACTTATACACTTAGTTTGAAATTACATCAGTAATCAAGGATGTTTCTCATGATATATACGATTTTTGCAAAATAAATAAATTGAATGAAATGAATATTTTATTAAAAATTTACAAAACCGTTTATAATATTACAAGCTCTTAGAGCAGAAACCCCAACAATCTCCCATTTGCCCTAGAGCAGATGAGACATATCTCGTAATCCTAGACCCTCTAGATGACCTTCAAATACTTTAGCCGTTAAGGTCTTCGTAGACGGATCAGCAAGGTTGTCTTGTGATGCAATCTTCATCACTTTTACATCTCCCCTTCGTACGATCTCCCTAATGAGATGATATTTCCTCTCTATATGCTTCCCTCGTTTATGACTTCTTAGTTCTTTGGAATTGGCCACTGCACCACTATTGTCACAATAAAGGGTGAGTGGTTTATCCATGTCTGGAACAACTTCCAGATCAATCAAGAATTTACGTAGCCATACTGTTTCTTTAGCTGCTTCATAAGCTGTTACATATTCGGCTTCCATAGTGGAGTCAGCAATGCATGATTGCTTAATACTCCTCCATGTAATGGCTCCATTACCAAGGGTAAATGCTGATCCGGATGTAGATTTCCTAGAATCTTTATCCGACTGAAAATCAGAATCTGTATATCCTAATGGGATCAAATCCTCTTCAGAATATACTAGTATATAATTTCTCGTTCTCCGAAGATACTTGAGAATATGCTTTACAGCCACCCAATGATCAAATCCTGGATTAGATTGATAACGACTAACTATTCCCACTGAATAACATATATCCGGTCTCGTGCATAACATAGCATACATGAGACTACCTACTGCAGAGGCATAGGGAATCCGTCTCATATCCTCAATTTGTTGAGGTGTCTTAGGACACTGTTCCTTAGACAAATGAACTCCATGATGAGAAGGTAAATGACCTTTCTTAGAGTTCTGCATCGAAAATCACATAAGAATCTTATCGATATATGATACCTGATGACGCGACCCAACCCGGATACCTCTATCTCTGATCCAGTAGGTCACGCCGGGCACCCCAACGGATCCCTCTCAGACCCGACTTGTCGAGCTAAGCGAAACCCGTGGAGCGAACCCTAAACTCTTTCATACTTTCTGAAACATTGTTGGGTTGGATTTTCTTTAAAAACGGAAAACGCGCAGGAAAAATTTTTAATTTTAATTTTTAAATTCACTTTCGAAACTCATTTTTCTAATAAAATTTTGGCAGCATAACGGCTGCATTTTTAATGTTCCCGAAAAACCTGTTTACAAAATATCAACACTTCAACTATTTTCAGTACCAACCTAACTTCTGATTGCCCGTAGGCCTCAATCATGCATTTGATTGTTAAATCAACTTAAATAAATTTAAACAACATTTAGTAAACCGCATTTAGATCAAAAGTAGTTTAAAAGCAATTACATACGAATAATTACAATGCATTTATGTATTTTAAAAGGTATTTACATGAAAATCTAATGGATGAAACAAAATGGGCTTCTCAATGATGTCGTGTCGCGTTGGCTCACCCGCTGGAGGCAATGCTGTTGTTAGACTATCTGTTGAGAGTACCTGAGGAGGTTTTTATAGAAAACAGAAAAATAATGAGCTAAAAGCTCAGTGAGTGATAATTTATCTTTTCTTTGAAAGTCTGGTTTTCAAAACTTCCTCCTCTAAAAACATTTGAAAACTACTCTTTGTTTCTAAAGCGTTTCAAACTTAAATCTCTGAAATATCAACTTAAATAAAAGAATTCATATATAAGCACATGCACGTATTCAAATACAAAACTTGCAACTATAAATCATAAATAACTTCAATAATAATTCTAAAGTATCTTTTATCTCAAATAAACTTTTCTTTTAAAAGCTGTTTCTCGTTATCTTTCAAAATTTCCATAGTATCCCTAAATCTGGGGTCTCTCGAATCTAACGGCTATGTGCGGAATTTCTCAGCGCTAACCATAGCTCGTCAACTCTTGAGACATCTCGCGGCTATGTGCGGAATTTCTCAGCGCTAACCATAGCTCGCCTACTCTGAGACATCTCGTGGCCATGTGCGGAATTTCTCAGCGCTAACCATAGCTCACGAAACACTACCCCACATCAGTAATGGCGACTCGACTGACAGACTCTGACACTTATCCCCCTAGTTAGTGACTTATCCCTCCCCAGGACTGTGCCAACTGAAGTGGGATAGACCGATCGGGTCTAAACTGCTCTGTAATCTCTGATAATCCCTGAGGGGATACTTTCTGGTTTTCAAAACACTTTTCTCTTTTCTGCTTTAACTTTCAGGTGCAAAAGCACAAATCTCTTTTCTGAGTGCGTAAAGCACTAAAATCTGATTTCTGAGTGCATTAAATGCTATGATATCTTTGGTAAGTGCAAAAGCACAAAATAGCCTTATTTCAATCTCTAAATTCATGCTCATACCAATGCATTTAAAGTAATTTCATGCTGTTACTCATCAAATTAATTTAATAATATCAAATACTTTTAAAATCTTTCAAATAAAGTTTACTCACAAAGCTGATAGCTGAAAATGGTGGGTGCGGTGCCCCTAATCCTCTCGCCTCGATCCTCGAGCTCCCTCGTCACCTACACAACATATGGAAGCATAAATTTACGCTCACGACAACATCTGGAAACTTGAAATTTCCAAATTACATAATCGTCCCTCAAACTAGTTCATCGCACGAATTCGCCTTATCTTTAACTTTTCACTATTCTCTTGGTTCCTTAAGCTCCCAATTAACGTAAATCCATTTATTCATCGACTTATTTTCACTCAAAACCAACCAATAATGAATCATAACCAAATCCGCTTCGAAATCAACTTAATCATCGACTAAATCATCAATTTCAACTTTAATAACTCACCCAATTTCTTACCTACGGAATCCCTTTCTTCCTCGTCACGTTGAGCTTGATTCGGGGCTGATTTGGAGGCGTAAATGAACTGATTTGGACTGAGCTCGGGCTGGATCTCCTCTCTCTTTCTTTTCCTCCGCTTTTTCGCACGGTTCTGATCTATTTTCTGCTTGTTTTTGCGCGTGATGGAGGCTGGTCTGGACTGGGTTTTCTTCTCCTCTTTCTCCTCTCTTCCTCTCTCTTTTTCCCTCTCGGCTTCGCCGCGGTTGGAGGCCGATTTCGCCGTCGATCAGCGGCGATCCTGTCGCGCGGGATGAACTGGTTCTGGCCGCCGTTCAGCTCGGTTTCAGCTCGATCTGGTGCGGGTCGATGTCAGGTGCTCGTCGGCATCGTCACAGCAGCTCGGCGATAGCTCGATCGGCTTCGATTTGGTTCGGTGTGGCGTCGCGCAGCAGCGGTCGACGGATCTGCTTCCTCTTCGCGCAGTCGTCGTTCGGCTTCGGCTTTGGTGTCACGCCATCGCGTCTGGTTTGGTCACGGTTCTGCTCCGCTCAGCTCCGCTTCGGTCGGCGTCGACCTGGTCGGCAGTTGGGCTGGTCGGCAGTCTTTTTTCTTCTTTCTTCTTCCTTCTTCTTTCTCTTCTCTTCTTTTCTCTTCTTCTTTTGGCGACATCTCACTCTCTCTCTCTTTAGATTTTTGGACAACTTTTTGGCTTCTATTTTCCTCCCCAAACTATCCTCAAAATGACGGTCACGTCCTGCTAAAATTGCGGTCTCCTCTCTTGACCTTTAGCTTAATTTCACTTTGACCACAATTATTAAAACTTATTTTCAATTTAGTCCCTTATCATCTTAAATACTCACTCGATTTCATTCACCATTTTATCATTCCATTTTATCTCAAATCGAGTTTAAATCAATCTCTAAGGGTTCCCTATACCCTTAGGCATTTCTATGGACTATTTCGGGTCTCAAATAATTATTTAGGGACTGCTTCCGGGGAGATCCGTAAAATTACGATAGAGGGCTTACACCTGAGACAGCGCTAAAAGTTTGTTCTTATGATCTCGTATTATTTGGATCCCAAGGACATAACTGGCCTCTCCCAAATCTTTCATTTGGAATTGGCTAACGAGCCAGTTTTTTACGTCTGATAATATTCCTATATCATTCCCAATGAGTAGAATATCGTCAACGTAAAGTACAAGGAAAACCACTTTCTTATTGATAATCCGTTTGTATACACAAGGCTCATCAATATTTTGCTCAAAACCATAAGACTTGATCGAAGTATGAAACCTTATATTCCAAGATCGAGATGCTTGTTTAAGTCCATAAATGGACCTTTGCAACTTGCAAACCTTTTGCTCTTGACCTTGGGATACAAATCCCTCTAGTTGTACCATATAGATACTTTCATCAAGATTACTATTCAAAAATGCAGTCTTGACGTCCATTTGCCAAATCTCATAATCGAGACATGCAGCAATGGAGAGAAGAATCCGAATGGATTTAAGCATAGCTACTGGCGAGAAAGTTTCCTCATAGTCAACTCCCTCTTTCTGAGTATAACCCTTTGCCACTAGTCTAGCTTTAAAGGTTTCTACCTTTCCATCCACTCCTTTCTTTCTTTTGTAGATCCACTTGCAACCTATGGGTTTTATCCCATCTGGTTGATCTACAAGTTCCCAGACAGAGTTAGAGTACATAGACTCCATCTCGAGATTCATTGCTTTACGCCATTCTTCTTTATCAGAATTCTCCATTGCATTATGGTATGTCAATGGATTATCTCCACTCTCATCAGAGATAGCAATCTGTGCCTCTCCGATCTTTCTGTAGTGGACTGGTGGTCTAATAACCCTTCCACTACGACGAGGTGGTAGATGATTCTGATGCGAATTTGTCTGACGTTCAGACGTGGTCTGAATTATGTCTTTGTCAACAACTATTGTTGACGGGGTACTGGTCGAACCAGGAAGTAATTCCTCTAGTACAACTTTACTTCGAGGTTTGTACTCTCTCATATAGTTCTCTTCAAGAAACGTAGCGTTTGTCGATACAAATACTTTGTTTTCTTCAGGACTATAATAGAGTCCGCCCCTAGTCTCTCTAGGATAACCTACAAATAGGCAAACTTTTGAATGTGGTTCCAGCTTCCCAGTCTTGTTCTTCAGCACATGTGTTGGACAACCCCAAATGCGAAAATGTCGTAAACTAGCTTTGCGACCATTCCACAACTCCAAGGGTGTCTTAGAAACTGACTTAGATGGTACAACATTCAAAATATACATTGCAGTTTGCAATGCATATCCCCAGAATGAACTAGGTAATGATGAGAAACTAAACATAGATCTCATCATGTCCAAAAGGGTCCGATTTCTCCTTTCTACAACACCGTTCTGCTGGGGCGTTCCAAGAGCAGTCAATTGGGATAGAATCCCATGCTCAAGTAAGTAATCCTCGAACTCTGTATCGAGATACTCATCTCCACGATCCAATCGTAGAGTTTTCAATGTTTTACCTAATTGATTTTCAACTTCAGCTCGAAATTGTTTGAACTTTTCAAAAGTTTCTGACTTTCGTTGCATCAGGTAAACATACCCATATCTAGAATAATCATCAATAAAGGTGACGAAATATTCATAACCGCCTCTAGCTTTAACATTTATAGGACCGCAGACGTCCGAATGTATAAGCTCTAGTGGTTCCTTAGCTTTAACCCATTTACTAGTAAAAGGTCTTTTGGTCATTTTACTTTTTAAACATGATTCACAAACAGGTAAAGTGTCGATCTTTAACTCACTTAAATGTCCGCTTTTTACCAGTCTATCTAATCTGTCAAGGTTAATATGACCAAGTCTTAGATGCCAAAGATATGTGTCATCATTTTGAGAAATCTTTTGTCGTTTTGTTTTTGTTTTTTCAACCTTAAACATTTCAGTATTAAACAGTGGGTTATGCATTAACGGTCTTAACACATATAAATTGTTTTCTTGTATCCCTGAACAAATTTTTAAACCATTTCTAGAAATAATAACTGATTTATTATAAAAAGAAATAGAATAATTAAATTCCAAAAGTTTGGATACATAAATCAAATTTCTTTTAAAACCTGGAATATAATAAACATTGTTCAGTATGAGAAAACAATTATTATTGAAATGAAGTCTAACTTCTCCCACTGCCTTTGCTGAAACGACTTCCCCAGTCCCGACTCGCATGTTGAACTCGCCCTCACCAAGCTGCCTATAAGAGTCAATTAACTGCAAAGAAGAACAAACATGATTAGTGGCTCCTGAATCAATTATCCAAGTGGATGAATCATCCTCCACTAAACAAGATTCAATGACTAGTAAATTATATTTACCTTTCATCTTCTTCTCTTTGAGCTCATTGAGGTACTTAGGATAGTTCGTCTTCCAATGTCCATCCACACCACAATGGAAACATTTTCCTTTGGGCTTGATGGCCTTGGAGCTCTTTTTGTTCTTCTTCTTGGTAGCTTGTTTTTTGGGCTTAGCTGTAGCCTTTTTGGTGTTTCTCTTCCTCTTGTTTTTAGCAGAAGAAAAAGACTCAGCAACGTTTGCTTCACCATACTTACTCTTATCCTTATTCATTGACTCATAAGTAGTAAGCTCATTAAGTAATTGTGTAAGTGAGTAAGTCAACTTGTTCATAACATAGTTACTCTTGAATTGCATGAAACTCTTCGGAAGAGTTTCCAAGATCATACTCACTTGGCTACGTTCGTCTATTGCCCCTCCATGGCTTTTAGCTGTGTTAAAGTGGGTCATCATTTTCAAAACATGCTCTCGAACAGATGAACCCTCCTTCATCTTAGCAGTCATCACAGCACAAACAGCTTCGTGCCGTTGCTGCTCAGAAGGTTGCCCAAACATGCCTTGCAATGACTCTAGCATCTGAGTTGCTATTGTCATTGACTCGTGCTTGGTAGCAAGCACATCGGACATCCCTGCTAACAAGTAGCAGCGGGCCTTTTCATCAGCCGTGACCCATTTCTGATGGGCCTCGTGCACAGCACGTCCAGCATTATCTGCTGGCTGAGGATGACAAGGTTGAGTCATGACAAATTTAAGGTCCTCACAGACCAGGACTACGTTCATATTACTTTTCCATTTGACATAATTTTCCCCGTTAAGTTTATCATTTGCAAGAATAGAAATCAACGGAGATACCATTGCTGAAAATAAATAAAATGGAATTCATTTAATATCAATTTGCAAAATTTAATATCATGTAATTTTGGCATAAAATTAAACGTGATGCATGATCCGCGAATAATAAATTATCAAAATCCCTAAAATTAATTATTATGCCACGATAATCTAACATGCCACAAATAGGTGCCGCCGTAGGGTGGGTCAAATATTTGTATGTTAGATTGAGATATTCTCAATCAAATAATATAACAGAAAACTCTTTTTTATATATTATTTGACTACCGTTTTTTCGGTCAGGAAAAGTAATTAACAATTAATTATTTCCTTTATGAGTGTAACCCATCATTTCGGAGTCCATAAACTTAACTCGAGAATTGCCGCCGTAGGGTAGGTCAATCACAAGATACATCTAGAATTCCTATCCGTTAGGAAGTCAACCTTGATCAACCTAAATGGACACCATCCGTAGGGGGACGATAACAAAGCCGTCTCGAGGCGCCATTTAAGTTTTACGGTGTTGAACTAACGATGGAGACCGTGGGATATATTGTCATATATCCCTCTCCCACTCACTATTTTAGGGTTAGAGATTTCTATTAAAATGTCCTAGTCATTGTCTTAGATTATTAACGGCTAAAAAGATAATCTAAAATACTAGGAATTTGTGTGTTATTAGAGTTCGAAACTTTTTAACACTTAATAAATTATCAGATTTTTAACATTTAAAAATCTAATTTAATTTATCAATTTAATGAATTACCGGATTTTTAACACTTAAAAATCTAATTCAATTTATAAATCTAATCAAAATAATCAAAATTATAAAGACTAGATTAATATGAAATCATCCGATTTTAACTAATTAAAATCTAATCCATATTATGAATGCCAATTTATTGAAATCAAATTTCTAATTTGAAACCTATGATTTTCTATTAAAATCAATTCAAATTATTTTAAAGGCATTCCATGTATTATTTTTCTATTTATACTAATAAACAATTTTAATAGCAAAATAAAAATAATACATATGATGCATGTCATGTTATAATGTAGTGAGTAGGCACTTCATGATTCTATATGACATATTTTTAATGCATGTACATGTTATATATATTTATCCATTCATCTCATGAAAATAAAAAAATAAATAAAAAAATAACATGTGTATGACCGGGTTCTTTGGTTTTAACGACCTACAACTAATTTTAAGATTACAAAAATTAACCAAGGCATTCCTTGGCCTTCACTTGTAGTCTTCATAGTCTTCATGGTCTTCAAGATCTTCAAGGTTTTCATGGGCTTATAATTAAATCTAATTTAATTATCAAGAAATTCTATCAAATATATTAGACTAGAAAAGCCCATTTCTTGATTTATGGATTCAAGAAAATTATCCAATCATATAGACATTTTCAATAGTGTTACAATTGAAATGGAAACCCCGAAAATATGAAACATATAATTCTAGGGGCTGTTTAAAAATAATAATAATAAATAAATAATTATTATAATTTTGTTTGTTTGCACATCTAATGTGCAACGCATCTAATGCACATACATTTATTCATAATAAATGTCTTATTGGACCATTCAAAACAGCCGCATTAATAAACCATTTCAATGCAATTAATTATATTTTAAATGATAGTTTTAAATATAATTAAATAAAACCAACCGTTTTCAAAATAATTTTCCGTTTTGAATCATAATTATACTATTCAAAACTGCTGCATTAACCATCCATTTTAATACAATTAATTATGTTTCAAACGGTAGTTTTAAATACAATTAAATAAAACCAACCGTTTTCAACATAATTAAAACAATCATTCGTTTCGAATCATAATTCCAGCACTGCAAATCAACCCCGTTGACATCAATCTTCACCTTTACATTTTTTAGAACAAAAAAAAATAAAGCCTAAAACTATTGAATTACAACAGAAAAAAAAAAATTGCCACAAACGGCTTACATATTGTAAAAATTGCCACAAACGGCTTACAAATCAATCGAATTATTTAACCAAAGAACCATACAATTAACGATCATACCATGCAATCCCATTCATCAAACATGAATATAAAATATGCATATCAATCATCAAATCAAAATAATAGTGCCTACTCATTGACATACATAATCAATACAAACATATTATTTTAAAAATTCATTGTTTTATTGAAACTTTGGCTCTGATACCAATTGATGGATTGAAAAAACAAAAATCAACAATTTGTTTTTCATAAAAATAAGAATTTTGTGGAACATTGAGTTTCAAAAACTTTTTAGAAAACTCAAGAACCCAAGATTGATCAAACAATGAAATAAAATAATATAAAGAAATAAAAATCAGATTTTACCTTCTGTATTGATCTCTGTGGATTGCTCACCACCTTGCCTTCCTTGATATATCTCGAAACCAAAAAACAAGTGAGTGGACACAATTATATAGAATTGTACTCACTTACTTCTTTATTTCTTTCTAAAAAAAAATCAAATTAAATCAATGATTATAAGAGGTGAGTGTTTGATTTTTGGTTATACAAAGAACAAAGACAAATTCTTGTTCTTTGTATTTGTTAAAAAAAAAACTTTTTCTTTTCTCTTATTTTTTTCTCAAAAACATAAACAACAACCAAAAACCTAGATGTAGAAAAGAAACTTTTTCTTTTTATAGGCAAACAATTAGGGTTTTAATTAATCAATATTAATATTGACCCTAATCTTATTATAATTAAACTTTTGCCCTATATAATATAATTAATTCAAAATTAATTCATATTATATTTTGAAATAGAACTTGTAACTTTTAATAAATTAATTCATAATTAATTTATACCAAAGTCACTAAGAATCGGATTCAAGACCTCTTATAAAATTAATTAAATAATTATTAATTCATAATTAATAATTAAATAATTTGAATAATCAATATTATTCAAATACCAAGTGAACACAAATTTTTGTTACTTATGTAACACCTGTAATTGGACGGTCCAATTACAATATTCTATATACATGTTTCTTATAGTAAAATGAGCTATCAAGGGGACCCGATGGACCTACAGTTTTGAGCTCCAATAATATCGGAATTATTAATTAAACTCTTTAATTAAATAATTCACTATTATTAATCTTAAAGTTACTCCACTAAAAACTTAAGATTACACTCTCAAAATTGTAGATGGTTTTTATACAATCTGAAATTTTTCAGTGTCCATTGATTTAATTACTACATATGATTTGACCCTCCATAAATAGTTCATAATTAGTGCAAGGTCAAATATCTGTTTTACCTCTCTAATTATTTCTTGATCCTTAAGTACCATTGATTCTCTAATGAACAATATATTCATAACAACTTATGAATTTATCTTTCTGTTTACATATAAACAGAAAGTTGAGCGCTCTTATTGTTCAAGACCTGAATCAACCCTTAAGGGAACTACTTTTCTACTTCTCGCAAGAAAGAGTGGATTCCACTATTGTATAGAATGTTCCCAGCTACTTACTAAATCCTATCCCTAAAGTACGAAGTTATTGATCGGGTATCTACACCGATCTCACCCATGCAAATCAAAGGAAATAACTTAACAAGTAAGAGTTCATAATACACTCAGAATTAAGATCAATTCTATATGATCATCTGATTGATAAATATAAATCTTTAAGAATAACGGATATTATTTAGAGACTTATATTTATCGTGGTCCAGTCCTATATAATCTTTATTATATAAGGTGCCTCCATTTCCATGTCACCACATGAATAGTCTTGGATAAGACTATCGTATCAAATACGAAAGGGACCGCAGCTATAGATTTACCACAAATGAAGTACCCAACTTCGTTTGCTTTCTATGGACTCTTTAAATTACTTATCTCAAACTAAATCCACCTGTATATAACACTTATACACTTAGTTTGAAATTACATCAGTAATCAAGGATGTTTCTCATGATATATACGATTTTTGCAAAATATATAAATTGAATGAAATGAATATTTTATTAAAAATTTATAAAACCATTTACAATATTACAAGCTCTTAGGGCAGAAACCCCAACAATCACTAGCAAAGTGGATGCCTCCCCAAGATAAGCATACCGTAAATGTTTTGGGAGAGGTTTAAGTTCTACGGACGGTGGTTCCTCTACTGATGGCTTGAGTATCGATGATGCCCAAAGGGGTTGTGCATTATGCATATTCAACACCTCATACTTTGGAGCTGCTTCAAGTATTTCCATATAATCTTGGACCTCTTCAAGATTTCCCTCACTTGAATACACCAATGCTGCCTCTAGAGCTTTCTTCATTGCATTCTTGAATCCAATCATGCAACACTTCTACTCTATTGCATTCGTCAGTGTCACTAGGAAATTTCAAAGCTTTGAAAACATTAAAAGTGACCTTTTCATCTTCTATCCTCATTGTTAACTGGCCCTTCTGCACATCAATCACAGTTCTTCCGGTGGCTAAGAAGGGTCTTCCCAAGATGATAGAAATCTCTCGGTCTTCTTCCTTACAAGGATAATAAAATCCACTGGGAATATAAATTTCTCCACTTTCACCAGAACATTCTCAATTACACCTCTAGGTCGTTTCACAGATCGATATGCAAGTTGAAGGGTAACTGATATAGGTTTGGCTTCCTCTAGACCTAATCTTTTGTAGATGGATAAGGGTATCAAGTTGATACTTGCCCCTAGATCACATAAGGCCCTTCCTTCAAAGTTCTCTCCAATTCTGCATGGAATGGTAAAACTATCTGGATCCTTTAATTTCGGAGGTAACTTTTGTTCTAGGATTGCGCTGCATTCTTCTGTGAGCACCACAGTCTCAAACTCCTCCAATTTCCTTTTATTCGATAGGATCTCTTTCATGAACTTTACATATCTAGACATCTGTTCTAGCGCTTCTACAAAAGATATGTTGATATGTAGCTTTTTAAATACCTTTAAGAACTTTGAGAACTGCTTGTCTAGTTTTTATTTTTGAAACCTCTGCAGAAATGGCAAAGGTGGTACTTGAGAAGCTCTCTTTTCTCCTTTAAGCTTTGCTCGTTCTTCTTTCTCTTCCTTCTGCTCTTCCTTGTCTGCAACTACCTCCTCATCCTCTGATGGTTTGGGCACAATAGTAGATTGTTCCATGTTCTTATTTGGCTCCTTACCATTCCTCAAAGTGATAGCCTTACACTGCTCTTTACCTTCTCTCCTGGGATTTTGCTATGTATTACTAGGTAAGTTTCCATACGGTCTACTATTAATGGCATTTGCGATTTGCCCCAATTGCACTTCCAAGTTTCGAATTGATGCACTTTGGTTTTGTAATTGAGCTTGAAATTGATTTTGCTGATTGTGCAACTAATTCTGTTGAGCCTGCAACATATTCTGCTGATTCTGTAGGAGAGAGTCAGCGTTCGTCATGAATTTCATCATCATTTCCTCCATTGATGGCTTCTTGACTTGAGGTGGAACTTGTTATGCTTGACTTTGAAAACCAGGTGGAATTGTAGGTTTAAATGATTATGCCTGATCTTGATTCAGCTTCCATGAAAAATTGGGGTGATTTCTCCATCCAGGGTTGTAAACATTCGAGTATGGATCATTGCGTTGTCTGTTAAAATTAGCTATAAATTGTACCGACTCCTGATTACCCAAACCACTATCCATTGCGTGACTGCCTTCGTATTCTTCAGAGCTAACTAATGAGCTTTGAATTGCATTGACGTCACTTGCACCCATACCGCAAACATCAAATCTTTTAGTTAAAGCAAAAACTTGAGCTGTCAATGCTGTAATAGCATTCAGCTTGTGAACACCAAATGCTGCTTTTCTAGGTTTCGATCTCTTAGATGGCCATTGATAGATGTTGGAGGACATTTCTTCGATCAACTCAAATGCATCCTCCACATTTCTTTTTAGTAGTGCTCCACCTGCAGCAGCATCCACATTAGATCTTCCAACCTCTGATAGGCCTTGATAAAAAGTTTGTATTTGCAACCATTCCGGCACTTCATGATGAGGACACTTTCGAAGCAACTCCTTGAACCTCTCCCAAGCCTCATACAATGATTCTCTTTCCATTTACGTAAATGCGACAATATCATTCCTTAATTTTATTGTTTTTGCTGGAGAAAAATACTTGGCTAGGAACTTCTGTGCCAGCTCATCCCATGTTGTGATAGAGGCTTGAGGCAATGAATTCAGCCAGCTTTTTGCCATGTCCCTTAATGAGAAAGGGAACAATCTCAACCGAATGGCGTCATCCGTCACTCCATTATGTTCGAAGGTGTCACAAATCTTCAAGAAATTTGTGATGTGCTCATTTGGATCTTCATTGAGTAAGCCGAAAAATTGCACTGTTGATTGAACCATTTGAATGGTCACTGGTTTGATTTCAAAGTTGTTCGCTTGAATGGCTGGTCTACGAATGCTTTGGTGGATCCCTTCCACAGTTGGTATAGAATAATCTCTAAGAGGTTTGGAGCCCTCGAGGGGTGGTTGATTATCTCCCATGTTTAACTTTTGCTCCGCCAAACGCCTAGCTTTCCTTATTCCTCGAACTATTCTCTCGATTTCACTGTCGAATGGAAATAGTTCAATGCTTTTAGACCTTCGCATAAAACGACCACTAACACCTATAAAATAAATAAATAAAAAATAAAAAATAAAAAAAGATACAATAATCTGAAGTAAGATTGTTTCAACTAGTATTGATATTTATACTATAAAATGCACGTTGTCCCTGGCAACGGCGCCAAAAATTTGATGGATTAAAATCCTAATGCACTAATTACAATAAGTCTCATGCAAGTATACACGGTTACAATGTAATATACTAGCAAATCAAGGTCGTTCTCACAGAGACAACTGCTAATTTTTAAGTATCAATTACCAACTTCCTTGAAACCAATTTTATTTAGACTTCCAAATTGACAAGAATATTTTAATTCACTTAAAATATATATATATATTAAAATTAAAAATACAACTTAACTAAACAAATAATTAAAAATTACTTATAAAGATAGAAGACCGCTACATAATAAAGTATCTAGGAAATACAATTTCACCAACTATTCCAATGACTTATTCTCATTAAAATAAAATAAAATACATAATTCTATTGCGTATTTAATCAGATAACTCTTAAATCTTCACTAGCCTCTTCTGAATGGTCAAGTGAAAATATTCAGAGAAATTAAACTGCTATATTCCTATGCCGATTAATTTGTCTGAATTCTTTAAGATCTAATTATCCACAACGATTACACAAACCTTATAGGTATATTCATATCCTTTAAGATTCATGTCATTCTATTAATGTCTAAACTATAGTCGCCTTTTCCAAGTGCAATATAGTTAACTGATCAGATTAATTAATCAGGCTCAAATTAATTAACCACATATATAAACAATAGAACAAAATACTGACAATAAGAATAAAACCATTAAACACCAATAAATCATTGAACAGGAATTGAAATAGCTGGCTACATTGTATTCCTAGATAAAATAGTTTAGTTCTCTATGAAACCAATTAACACAATGGGAAAATTTGAAATCAAAATAAAAAACATTGTATTAATTGAGAAGATAAATTAAGGGAGAAGTCACTGTGTAATTTTGCAATGTACACCTTCCTTAAACACAACTAAGCCAATTGATACAGTCACACTGATAGCCTCAACTCTTCCTTTGCCGCCGTTTGCTCTGAAAGTGTTTTTCTGTCCAAAAAGTTCTCTCCTTTGTCAAAAAAAGAGAAGCTTTATAGCCGTCCCAGTTTAGGGTAAATTTTTTTTTCTCTCATTCAGTCAGTTGACATCCATCCTTAATCTCAGATTTCTGTTTCCATTTTTTTTTCTTGATTCTCTCCTTTCTGCCTTTGAAAACCGGATGCTCATATTAATTCTGAGATTCATTGCAAGCTGATAGTTAACTGTTTCATAAACTTCCTAAAATAAATTCTACTTCTTTTGGAATCCTTAAATTTTGAGAGATACTCGTGCGTGAAATTGAGTTATTTCCTTTCACTTACTGATTGATTAAATCATCACTTCACTAAACTGGCTTTGTCACATAAACTGAAAATCTTCGAAGCCATTAATGACGATTTTCCAAGAACAAAATGAGCAAGGAAAACTTGTTGCCATTTAAACGCACGTTTGGACTGCTTGAAACACCCCTGCAGGTTTTCACGCGTGAAACAAAGCCCATGCAACAAGGCTGTGATAACTTCTAGCACCCATGCGCTGGTTTGGCCTGCAGGTTCATGGCCTGCTGCCATGGCCTACGGGAAAATTACAAAAAGTCTCATTTATTAAATTTCTGCACAAAACACTTATAAAACATTAAAATACTCCTATTTCACTTGAGTTTTCATCACAAAAACATAGGTTTAGAAAATAAAATCGTGTTTACTTTTAGCCCGATCAAGCATGTTTTTGAACAACCTCATATGTGCTTGGAAAACAAAAGGAATTGTAGAGAAAAATGAAAAGAAAAATCTGGAGAACGCAAATTATAGTAAAAAAATGGTTGAAGCTGTTGGAAGCTTCATGAATTGAGTGTGAAGTCGGTTCTGGCAGCCGACCTAAGAGGCTATACAAAGCCTTCAGCTGCTGACAATAGGAGTACTCGCTTCCATTTGTCAATTTCTATTTTTTAATATAAAATAATATATATATTTTTTTTGAGAAATATAAAATAATCTATCTATATCCAAATCTTTGAGCATCCTTATGGCTCACTGCCATCAACAACTTTTCCACTCAAAGATCTAGCTCACTGTAACCAACAACATTTCCACTCAAAGATCTAGCAACCTGCACCTATACCCATCAACTATCACACGGTACTCTTCATTTCCATTTACATATTTTAATCATCATTCTATCATCAATTCTCAAACTTCCACATCCATTCAAACTTGTCATTGTTTCAATACTCCATGGATGCTAAAATTTCCATTGACCGTTCAATCAACAGTTTACAAGATTTTGTTGATCATCATAAAAAAGTTAAAAACAATCCAAAACTTAGAGAAAAGGTCGTGAAAGCTATTAATATTTTCCATGCAGCGAAGCCATTCTTGAAAGATGTAGATCATGACTTCGATAAAGCACTATTATCTGGTGGCTCAGTGAATGATCCGACGAATACTGTCCCGCTTCTGAGAGCAGTTTACTCCGCAGAAGATGCTGCTGATACCTTTGTCTTGTCAAAAGACTGTGAGCAGATGCAAGAAGAACAAGACATGCCTCGGACCACGGATATACTTTTGGACTGTTGCTGTTGCCGTTTCTGTTGTAAACTTCTCAACAAAAGTACTGACGTTGCCAAGCATTTCTACAGACGGTTTCTTTTCGGCCAGGAGTTGGATTCTTCCTATAGTACTTCGAATGTTTTCAATAGGAAGATGAAAAAATTAAATGATGAAATCAAACGCTTGGAACAGATGAAAGGAGCTAGGACTGAGTCTGATATCGAAGACAACAATAACACACGATTGTTCAGCTTTCAAAATGATAGAGATCGCATTAGCCGGTGGCAGCGTTGGGAAAGAATTTCTGATTTTCGTTTCGAGGAGGAAACGCAAGTTGTTGCTCTTCAACATCACATAAACGACTTGGTACTTCGCTTAATCACTCAGCAGCATTGTGATGATGATCTGTCTAGGCAAGTCATTGCGGTTGTTGGCGAGGGAGGCTCAGGCAAAACAACTCTGTCAAGAATTGTGTACAATCGCATTGCTGTTAAGCGGCATTTCATCATTCGTGCCTGGGTTCGTATCTCTAGTGTATACAACGCTAGAGATGTATTGGCTGATATACTGGAACAAGTTAATCCAGCCAAGTTGGTGGATAGAACTCTTAACGAAGTTACATTGATGCAGCGGCTTATCAAACTCTTAAATGGTACTAGGTTTCTCATTGTCTTGGAGGATGTTGATTTGCTACAAGTCTGGAACTCTCTTGTAAGTAAAATTTCTTCTTCATGTAAGGATGGCAAAATAATTATAACTACTCGCAGTGATGAAGATTTACCACCAAATGCTGCTTCTTCAACTTTATGTCGGTTAAACGATGATGAGAGCTGGAAATTATTTTCAATAAAGGTTCGAATGGGCGAGGAAGAGTTGCATAATTCGGAGCTAACTAGACTCAAGGAGCAAATCCTGAGTACATGTGGTGGTCTACCGTCAATAATTGTTTTGTTGGGAGGGTTGTTGTCTACTAAAGAAAAGACCTATGCTGAGTGGTCAAGAGTCCTGATTAAACTTGCAAATGAGACTAATGGAGATGTCTTGGCTTTAAGCTATCAAGACTTACCTTCAGCGGTCAAGCCATGTTTTCTTTACATGGGACTTTTCCCAAAAGGATTTGAGATCCCCATAAGGAGATTGATCCATCTATGGTGCGCTGAGGGATTCATGACTCCACCAAATTCTGAGGAAATAGATCCTGAAGATCTTGCTGAAATGTGCTTGAAAGAACTGATCACTAAAAACATGGTTGAAGTCAGATGGAGATTAGATGGAAGTCCTAAAACATGCTGTACGCCTAGCGCCATCTACGATTTCTTCTGTTCCAAGGCGGCAAATGTCGGATTTCTTCATCAACATTTCCAGTCATCTCATACAATATTCGAACAACAAAATGCTACAATTCGGCGACTGGCAACCTACATGGGTATCGATTACTTCCCCTCTTCTTTTCATCATTGTGTTCAGAATATTAGATCTTATGTAGCTTTCGACAGCCGAGTGCGTGTCACACGTGCTGTGGCATTCGATAAACTTCTTCGCTGGATTATTAGTAAGAGGGGCTTTGGATTACTGAGGTTGCTGGATTTTGAGGGTGCGTATAGACCCTTTATATCTAGTAATACAACGCAAAGCTTGTTTCTATTAAGTTACCTAAGCCTGAGATCAACTTTTATTGATGATCTTCCAGAATGGGTGAAATACATGCCATATTTAGAGACTTTAGATGTGAAGCACACTTGTATAACTTCTATTAGTCTACTAAAAACCAACAAGCTGCGACATATCTATTTGAACAGCACCTATAATCCCAATACATCTTCTTTCCTGCCAGATTCAAACAACCAGCTACGTACCCTATCGGGCCTAAGAATCCCTCATTCGTCTTCTTCTGATGCCCTCCGAATGACAAGTCTTACAAAGCTGACATTATGTGCAGAAGAAGAGTTCCGGCTAGCTGAATGGATTGATCAATTAACCACACTCCAATCCTTGAAGTTGGAATTGATTGACAGTGGTCGTGGTTATGTTCCTATTATCAGGTTGCGGAGCATGCTGGAGCATCATAGGCTACAAGAAGTCTATTTGTTAGCAGAACTATCAAAAACAAAAATTGATGTTGGTTTCTTTCCTCCTAATCTCAGGAAGCTAACTTTGTCACTGTCACAGCTAGAAGAGGATCCAATGCCAGTTCTAGGACAGTTACGTTACCTTCACATCCTCAGGCTTTTATCAAGTTCCTACAAAGGTGAGCAAATGACTTGTCGTTCATATGGATTTCCCAAACTCTACCAATTGAAACTGTGGAATCTATCGGTACTAGATTGGACTGTGGAGGACGGAGCCATGCCTTGTCTTAGAGAATTGGAAATTAGAAGTTGCGGCCATCTCAATCTGCCCCAAGGGTTGCAAAATGTAACCACTCTCAAAGAATTAGTATTAACAAATATGCCAAAAGGTTTCGAAGCAGCCGTTGAAGACAATTTTCGTGGTAGAGATGTATACATCAGTAATATTACGTGTGATTCTGATCCTTCGATGGTATGTTCTCTACTTTTATTTCCAACTATATAGATAAGTTCCTTAATTATTTTTTTTTTCCTTCATATATTTTCATTTGGCATTGAAGAATTCTCAATTAGATCTCACAAAACATGCATACACGATGATCCTACCACATTGCATGTACTTTATTTTTCTAGTCAAACTGACAATTTTGTTTTGTTTTGATAAATTGAAATGGCATCAGAGGTGACTGCGGATGCAAGATTTTGGGAAGAAATGCATTATGCCATTATTCAGTAGAAAGACCGCTATTCTATGCTTAGAATTGTAATTTTGTCTTCTGTTTTTTTCTTTCTCTACTGTTTTCCTTTGGAGTTATGTATCTCGGGTTGTAATTCGCATGATTTTATAATATTAAATTTCATATATGAGGTGAGATCATTTCCTAAATTTGTTTATGTATCATCAGTTCAACTAAAAAGAAAATTACACTAACCACTTAAACTTTGAGTGGATATCTGTTATATATAATTTAAAATCATATAGGAGTGTTTATGTTAGGTTTTAATGATCAAAAAGTAATATTTACATTCTAAAATTTCTGTACTAGTAAAATAATAATAAAATTAGCATAAAATGGTTTTAAAATTTGTGGTTGAATGACCGGCCTTTCCCCACTTGAGAGATCAAGGCAGTCTTGAAAGCAGTTTTACTTTCTGCTAAATTTTCTTATAAACATTCTTGTAACTATGATTAATGAAATTTTCATAGTATTTTAAAATAGTTTCTCATAACAACTCACACTTAGATAAATTATTATTTTTAAATAATCATGAAATGAACTAATTACTGGTTACTTTTCGGTTCCCATTTTATGTAATAAAACCTCGCAAATATACAAATTATATAGACGTCGTATAACGGTTGCAGGATCATCTACACAGAGACATGAGAATCGATTACCAAACTAGTACTAGATAAAAATTAATAAATAATTAAATAATAAAATGTGCTAGCATTTTGGATTTCACATTACAACAAATCTTACATTTGATAGCATTGCTTAATAGCATTCATCTTTAAAAATTATAACTTTCTCATATACAATTGCTTTTTAACATTAAATGCTATAAATGGATGTATGGTTAATACCACTATATTTTTCATTACTTTTTAATAGTAATATTATAGTATTCCAAAAAGGTTACACAATAACTAATGAATTCATCACTATTTTGTTTTGAATATTATAGCATTTCAAATATGCAATCAGCATAAAAAATAATAATAATAATAATAATTGGCTCCGAAAAGCCAATAGCAAGAAAGAAAATAAAAGCCCGTTAAAAATTTCACCCGTGCAAAAGCATGAGTGACAGGCTGACAACCCAAGTACTGTTTTAATAATATTATTATTATCATATTATTTTCCACTCATCTCTAAATTACTCTCTTTTCTATTTTTAACTTGTCTGGTCTTGTCTGAACTACTTGTCTCTTCTTCCTAGAACCTTCCATGTTTTTTTGATAGATTATCTTCATCATCCATCACACTATTGCTGCCCTTCTGCTGCTTCTTTGTCAACTATTCTTCTTCATCATCTACTTCTTTGTTCATCAGCTTCTTTATTCACCCAGATTCTTTGTTCGCTGTTCTTTGTTGAAAAGAGATTCCAACAAGCTTTTATTGATTCTAGAGCTAACTTGTATTTTCTCATGCTTGCATTCATTTGATTATGTGTCATTCTTGGTTGTTGGGTCATTTAAGAATTGGTTTCTAAGTGTCTTTTATTTTTATACATTTGTTTGTATGCTACTTGAAGAACATTTGATGCTTTCATTTATATTTCGTTTATTTACTTAGGGGTCGTTTGTTTTTTTTTTCTGAAGACTGAACAGTGCTACTAAAGACTTAAAACTAAATAGTGACTGAAACCTGAAATCTGAAAGACATGTTTGTTTTCTTACCTCTGAATGTATAGTAATCTTGTTTGTTTTTTAAAATTAAAATTATCTTAAAACTAGTAATTTGACATTTATATCCTTTTACTTTTAATTGTTATGTAACTTTATTTGATATGATAAAAAAATACAATAAATTATTTAACAAATACTAAAACGCATATATATATTCATAACTAAAATAAGATGAATTATTAAAATAAAGTCAATTAAATTTATATATTCAAATAAAAAAAAAATGGTTTTAAATTGAATTATTATTGCAACAAAAGTTGAAATTGTAAAATAATATATATTTTCTACTATAATTAAACAAAAATAATCAAATACTTAAACAAATTGATTTGCAATTTGGTCTCTGAGTTGTTGCATAAACACTTGATCTAATATTCTAAATTCATTGTCTGTGCTTGGTGTTTGACTTTGATCATTGGCATTGTCACCACCCAATTGAAGCTCCTCATCATCATATTGGACGAATAGTTCATCATCAATTGATATCTTTCGACTCTATATAAAAATTTGTTGATGCGACCCGACTCGGATACCTCTAACTCTAATCCGGTAGATCATGCCGGGCACCCCAACGGATCCCTCTCAGACCCGACTCGTCGAGCTAAGCGAAACCCGTGGAGCGAACCCTAAACTCTCTGATATTTTCTTAAACATCGTTGGGTTGTTTTTCTTTAAAAACTGAAAACGCGTAGGAAAATTTTTATTTTAAATTTTAAATTCATTTTCGAAACTCATTTTTTTAACAAAATTTCGGCAGCATAACGTCTACATTTTTGAAGTTCCAAAAAACCTGTTTACAAAAAAACAACATTTCGACTAAAATTTATCACCAACCCAACTTCTGGTTGCCCGTAGGCCTCAATCATGCATTTGATTTTCAAATCAACTCAATAAAATCCAAACACAATTTAATCAAAACAATTTAAAAACATTTACGAGCGAATAATTACAAATCATTTACACACTTTTAAAAAATATTTACATGAAAATATAATTGATGAAACAAAATGGGCTGCTCAAATGATGTCGTGTTGAGGTAGCTCGCCCGCTGGAGGTGATGCTGCTTCTCAGCTAACTGCTAAGAGTACCTGATGAGGGTTTTATATAAAATAGAAAATATAATGAGCTACAAGCTCAATGAGTGATAATTTATCTTTTCTTTGAAAATCTGATTTTCAAAAAGTCCTCTTCTGAAAACGTTTGAAAACTATTCTTTGTTACTAAAGCATTTCAAACTTAAATTTTTTAAACATCAACTTAAACAAGAGAATTCATATATAAACACGACTTGCTTTTAAATTCAAAACTTGTAACTGTAAATCATAAATAACTTGAATAATAATTTTAAAACTTCTTTTCTCTCAAATCTGTTTTTCTTTTTAAAGTTGTTTCTTGATATCTGTCAAAATTACCATAGTACCCCTAAGTCTGTGCTCTTGCGGCTATGTGCGGAATTGCCCAGTGCTAACCATAACTCGCCTACTCAGAGACATCTCGCGGCTATATGCGGAATTGCACAGCGCTAACCATAGCTCACGAAATACTACCCCACATCAGTAATGGCGACTCGACTAATAGACTCAGACACTTATCCCCCCATGTTAGTGACTTACCCTTACCTAGGACTGTGCCAACTGATGTAGGATAGATCGACCGAGTCTAAACTGATCTGAAATCTCTGAGGGTATACTTTTGGGTTTGAAAACACTTTCCTTTTCTGCTTTAACTTTCTGGTGTAAAAGCACAAATCTCTTTTCTGGGTGTATAAAGCACTAAAATCTGATTTCTGAGTGCAATAAGCACTAAAACTCATTTTCTGAATGCATTAAGTACTATAATATCTTTGGTAAGTGCAAAAGCACAAACTAGCATCATTTCAAGCTCTAAATTCATGCTTATATCAATGCATTTAAAATAAACTCAAACAGTTACTTATTAACTCAACTTAATAATATAAAATATTTTAAAATCTTTTCATAAAATTCACTCACAAAACTGATGATTGAAAATGGCGTGTGTGGAGCCCTTAATCCTCTCGCCTCGATCCTCGAGCGCCCTCGTCACCTACACAATATATGGAAACATAAATTTTCATTCGCATCAACTTTCGAAAACTTGAAATTACCAAATTACACAATCACCCCTCAAACTAGTTTATCGCGCGATTCGTTTTATCTTTAACTTTTCACTACTTTCTTGGGCTCCTAAGCTCCCAATAAACGTAGATCCACTTATTTTTCAACTCATTTCTACTCAAAATCAACCAACATTGAATCGCGATAAAATCTACTTTGAAGTCAAGTCAATCATCAACTAAATCATCAACTCTAACTTTAACAATTCACCCGATTTCTTCCCCACAAAATCACTCTATTCCTCTACGCTTTGAGCTCGATTTGGGGCTGGATCTCCTCTCTTTTTCTTCTCTTCCGTGCGGCCCCCTTCTTCCTTACCAATCTCACTTCGCCACACTGTTTCAAGCTTAGTTTTGAGCTGAAAATGGCGTTGATTAGAGCTGGTTTGAGCTGGGTTTTCTTCTCCTCTTTCTCTTTTCTTCCTCCCTCGTTCTCTCCCTCTTGATCTACCTCTGTTTCGCTGTCGATCATGCAGTCGATCGGTTTCGATCTGTGGTCTATCTCGCTTACCGTTCTTGTTTTTCTTTGGTCCGTCTTGGTCAGTTTCGGTTCGTGCGTGGGTCGTGCGCTGTTCGTCGAGCTCCTCGGTCAGTCGGTTGAGCTAATGGTCGGCGTCATCTTTTGGTTCGCGAGCGACAACGAATCTGGTTTTGCTCGGCTTGACGTCTTCGGTTCTGCAATGAGTTCTGCTCTGCTTCAAATCAAGCTCAGGTCGAGCTTTATGGTTGATCGAGCTAGTCGACGATTTGGTCAGAGCTGCTCGTCGTCGGCGTCAACTTCTTCTTCTTCTTCTCTCTTCTTTTCTTTTTCTCTTCTTATTCTTTCTTTCTTCTTTCTTTCTTCTTCTGGATTCATGACAGCCCTCACTCTCTCTCTTTTGATTTTTAAGACAACTTTTGGCTTTATGCTTTCCTCCCCAAACAACTAAAAGAATGACGGTCACGTCCTTTAAAAATTTCAGTCTCCTCCCATGACTTTTAGCTTAGTTTCACTTCAACCACAATTATTAAATCTTATCTTCGATTTAGTCCCTTATCACCTTAAATTATTACTCGATTTCATTCATCATTTTACCCTTTCGTTTAATCTCCAATCGAGTTTAAATCGATCTCTAAGGGTTCCCTATACCCTTAGGCGCTTCCATGGACCATTTAGGGTCTCCAATAATTATTCAGGGACTGCTTCCGGGAAGATCCGTAAAATTACGTTTGAGGACTTATAATTTCTCCCCTCCTTACAAAAATTTCGTCCTCGAAATTTCTGAATAATCTCTTTATGACTTATCTAACACTGACGATAATTGCTATAATGAGTTACATCAATTAAAATTAGCACCATGATCACTCTAATCGATCAATACTTAAACAATTACATATCATTATCAATTTAAGAATCCTTACCCATATCCTCTTCTGGATCAACATCATCTACATGCTGAATGGCCGCAAATACTCTAGCTTGACTGCGAGGTCTCCCAGGCTGTCCTCTGGGTTTTCCTCCCCTGCTGGATCCACCACTAGTCTGCTCAGGATCTGTAGCTACTCTAATCTGGGGACCTCTCCCCTCTGGTCCACGATCCTCACCACTCTGTCTTGGTGTAGCGCTCCTACCCTCTGGTCTGTTCGACGCTGCAACACTGGGGCAGTTCTTCATGTAATGGCCCTCCTGACCACACCTGTAGCATCCAGTGCTACCAGCAAAACACTCGCCCGGATGGCTTCTACCGCACGTGCTGCAAGGAGGTCGTGATCTGAATCCGCCTTTGAAGCTCGGGGATTCCACTGAAAACCTCATGGAACTGTGACTGCCCTGAGACCCCTGACTCTGCTCTCTACTCTGGGATCCGAAAGATCGATCATTACTCTTCGTCACTTTACTAGATCCTCCCTGGTGGCTAGTACTCCCGGTCCAAGTGCGCTTCTGGCTGAATTCTGACGGTCGGGGAATGGTCTCCATATTCTGTTCCACTTGTCTAGCTGCCTCCACTAGTCTGCCATATCTATCTTTCGGAGCCAACGAAAGGTGGACTTTTAGATCTGGATGTAAACCTGTAAAGAATCTTTTACTCTTCTGTTGTTCGTTTTCTACAATCAGAGGGACTACCCGGATCAACTCGGAAAACCTCTTTTCATAATCCGCTACGGACATAGATCCCTGCTATAGACTGAAGAACTCGTCCGTCCGCGCATCCTAGTACAACTGAGGGTAAAAATGCACTCTGTACTCCCTCTCAAAAATCGCCCAGGAAATCCCCTCCGGGTATCGTCTCTCTAGGGCCTCCCACTAGTCCTGAGCCCTATCCTCCAGTAAGAATGAAGTAAACTGTACTCCCTGCTCCTCTGAGCAATCCATCACCCTGTATATTTTCTTCATGAGATCTAACCACGCCAGGGCACTCTCTGGATCGCCCTTTCCATTGAACGACTTTCCTCCCAACTTCTTTACTCTCTCTATGTCATTCTTCCTACCATTGGGAGCCTCCCGCGGCTGTTGCATCGCCGCTGCTAACATCTACGCAAATTATTGCGCATCAAAACCTCCCGCAGCCTGACCACTCGGTCTTCCCTGCTCAAATGTAGGTTGCTCTACTAGGGCATTCACAGACCCCGCACCACGCTCAAACTCCTCCTCTCTCGTAGGTACCTCAGCTGCCCTCAGAATCCTCAGACGACCGCGACCACGACGCTCTATATCTATGATGCTGGGATGCATAAAAATGAAATTTAGAAATCATGCAATGTTATGCTTTAAACAACTCGAAAACTTACTTAAACTTCTCAAAACTTTTCAAAGCTAACTTGCTCAAAACTCTTTCAAAAACCTCGGCTCTGATACCACATTGACGCGACCCGACCCGGATACCTCTAACTCTAATCCGGTAGATCACGCCGGGCATCCCAACGGATCCCTCTCAGATCCGACTCGTCGGGCTAAGCGAAACCCGTGGAGCGAACTTTAAACTCTCTGATACTTTCTGAAACGTCGTTGGGTTGGTTTTTTTTAAAAACTGAAAACGCGTAGGAAAATTTTTATTTTAAATTTTAAATTCATTTTCGAAACTCATTTTTCTAACAAAATTTTGGCAGCATAATATCTGCATTTTTTACGTTCCAGAAAACATGTTTACAGAAAAACAACACTTCGACTAAAATTTATCACCAACCCAACTTCTGGTTGCCCGTAGGCCTCAATCATGCAGTTGATTTTCAAATCAACTCAATAAAATCCAAACACAATTTAATCAAAACAATTTAAAAGCATTTACGAGCGAATAATTACAAATCGTTTACACACTTTTAAAAGATATTTACATGAAAATATAATTGATAAAACAAAATGGGCTGCTCAAATGATGTCGTGTCACGCTGGCTCACCCGTTGGAGGTGATGCTGCTTCTTGGCTAACTGCTGAGAGTACCAGAGGAGGTTTTTATATAAAACAGAAAATATAATGAGCTAGAAGCTTAGTGAGTGATAATTTATCTTTTATTTGAAAATGTAATTTTCAAAACGTCCTCCTCTGAAAACGTTTGAAAACTATTCTTTGTTTCTAAAGCATTTCAAACTTAAATCTTTTAAACATCAACTTAAACAAGAGAATTCATATATAAACACGGCTTGCTTTTAAATTCAAAACTTGTAACTGTAAATCATAAATAACTTGAATAATAATTTTAAAACTTCTTTTCTCTCAAATATGTTTTTCTTTTTAAAGCTGTTTCTTGATATCTGCCAAAATTACCATAGTACCCCTAAGTCTGTGCTCTTGCGGCTATGTGCGGAATTGCCCAACGCTAACCATAGCTCGCCTACTCTGAGACATCTCGCGGCCATGTGCAGAATTGCCCAGTGCTAACCATAGCTCATGAAATATTATCCCACATCAGTAATGGCGACTCGACTGACAAACTCAGACACTTATCCCCCCATGTTAGTGACTTACCCCTACCTAGGACTGTGCCAACTGATGTAGGATAAACCGACCGGGTCTAAACTGATCTGAAATCTCTGAGGGTATACTTTTGGGTTTGAAAACACTTTCCTTTTCTGCTTTAACTTTCTGGTGCAAAAGCACAAATTTCTTTTCTGGGTGCATAAAGCACTAAAATCTGATTTCTGAGTGCAATAAGCACTAAAACTCATTTTGTCAATGCATTAAGTACTATAATATCTTTGGTAAGTGCAAAAGCACAAATTAGCATCATTTCAAGCTCTAATTTCATGCTTATATCAATGCATTTAAAATAAATTCAAACAGTTACTCATTAACTCAACTTAATAATATAAAATATTTTAAAATCTTTTAATAAAATTCACTCACAAAACTCATGACTGAAAATGGCGCATGCAAAGCCCCTAATCCTCTCGCCTCGATCCTCGAGCGCCCTCGTCACCTACACAACATATGGAAACATAAATTTTCATTCACATCAACTTTCAAAAACTCGAAATTGCCAAATTACACAATCGCCCCTCAAACTAGTTTATCACGCGATTCGTTTTATCTTTAACTTTTCACTACTTTCTTGGGTTCCTAAGCTCCCAATAAACATATATCCACTTATTTTTCAACTCATTTCTACTCAAAATCAACCAACAATGAATCGCGATAAAATCTACTTTGAAGTCAACTCAATCATAAACTAAATCATCAACTCTAACTTTAACAACTCACTCGATTTCTTCCCCATAAAATCACTATATTCCTCTATGCTTTGAGCTCGATTTGGGGCTGGATCTCCTCTCTTTTTCTTCTCCTCCTTGCGACCTCCTTCTTCCTCATCAATCTCACTTCGCGACACTGTTTCGAGCTAAAAATGGCATTGATTAGAGCTGGTTTGAGTTGGGTTTTCTTCTCCTCTTTCTCCTTTCTTCTTTCCTCGTTCTCTCCCTCTTGATCTACCTCTGTTTCACCGTCGATCGCATCTGATCTGGGGTCTATCTCGCCTACCGTCCCTGTTTTGCTTCGGTCTATCTTGGTCAGCTTCGGTTCGTGCACAGGACGTGCGCTGTTCGTCGAGCTCCTCGGTCAGTCGGTTGAGCTGATGGTCAGCGTCGTCTTCTAGTTCGCGAGTGACGACGGATCTAGTTCTGCTCGACCTGACGTCTTTGGTTCCGCAATGAGTTCTGCTCTGCTTCAGATCAAGCTCAAGTCGAGCTGGTCGGCGATTTGGTCGAAACTGCTCGTCGCTGGCATCAACTTCTTCTTCTTCTTCTTTTCTCTTCTTTTCTTTTTCTCTTCTTATTCTTTCTTTCTTCTTTCTTTCTTCTTCTGGATTCACGACAACCCTCACTCTCTCTCTTTCGATTTTTAAGACAACTTTTGGCTTTATGCTTTCCTCCCTAAACAACTAAAAGAATGATGGTCACGTCCCTTAAAAATTTCAGCCTCCTCCCTTGACTTTTAGCTTAATTTCACTTTAACCACAATTATTAAATCTTATCTTCGATTTAGTCCCTTATTACCTTAAATTATTACTCGATTTCATTCATCATTTTACCCTTTCGTTTAATCTCCAATCGAGTTTAAATCGATCTCTAAGGGTTTCCTATACCCTTAGGGGCTTCTATGGACTATTTAGGGTCTCCAATAATTATTTAGGGACTGTTCCCCGGGAAATTCGTAAAATTACGTTTGAGGACTTACATTTGCCCTACAACTTTCACTATTTTGAGACGTCAATATAAAAATTTAAAGTTGGAATTATCATAAAAAATCAATGACAACATAAATTAAACTACCGGCATGCATAATAATTTTGATAAAATAAACAAATCAGCAATAATAATTAATGATATCATGACAAAGATTGTATACATCACTGACAATAATAATTGAAAAAAATAATAATAAACACCAACAACAACAATAATGAAACACTAGCAACACCTACAACAATAATCAATATATATATACCCAACAAAAACATAAAGACCTACTGATATGTCCAAGGGCACCCCATAACAGTTGACTGAATATTGTCCAGATTTATGGTATTCCCATCAATAAAACTTTGAGACAAAAAAACCAAAAGAAGAAACAAATTCTACAACAAATCCAATATAAAGAAAAGGAGAAACTTTGAGGTTCTATTAAACACAAACAAACTCGATATACACAAATAAATTCCCATCAATATACATAAACAACAACACAATGAAGCTTTAACAAATAAACACAATATGGGCTACTCCACAAGTAGTTTAATAAAGAAAATCAATAAAGATTCTTACCAGAATTTGATCGGGGAAATATAGGAATCCAACTATAAAAAAATTTGATGTTGAGATGTTTAAGGTTTTTATTTTTCAATGTTATTTGTTAAAGCATTAAAAGAAATTTATATAATATATAACTATGATAAACTTGGAAATATGTTATTTTGGGAAGGATAAACTTGGAAGAATATATTTACAAAATCATCTAATGATTTGGTATTCAGAGAAAAGTAAGAAAATATTACTTTTTTTTTCAGTGGTTTTTGGGTGGTTTTAAGTGGTTTGACCACTTAAAAAAACAAACAAAAATATATTAATTGGCCTAATTCAGCACCATTAAGTGTTAAGTGCGAAAAACAAACGACCACTTAGTTAGCAAAGACTTTTGTGATAAATTTGAAAGAAAGTATAGGTATAAAATGGTTGGATTTTGAAGATTACTGAGATATTTTTGTCCAATCTTCCTTATTATCAAGAAATACATATGAGTCAATATTCAATTTCTTTTATTTTAATCTTTCTTTCATGGGTTTTCTATACTTGTTTGATGACTGAGAAAATATAGAGGAAAATTGCAAGCAATTGATGTTTCCAACAACCAACTGACTTTAATCCAAAATGAGTTCATCACAAATTACGGAGAGCTTGATGAGTTGAAGTTGTAGAACTTTAGCAAGAGCGGGTAGGTTGGTTCTTTGCCTACTTTCCATGGTTTTATTGGATTAATCCTTGAATTTATCTTTCAATCTTTTATATAGAAAAATTGGTGTAGAGTTGGGCAAATTAGTTAGTATCAAAAGTTTGAATCTTAGATACAATTTTTTTTTTACGGTATGTTCTTACCAACCTAGGAAAATCCAAGGCTTAAGAGCAACTTGATCTTTCTTTGAATAACTTGAATGGTGCAATTCATTAACGAATAATAGATCATGGGAATTTGACTCTGCTTAATCTTAGTGTTAATAATCCTTTTGGTTCCCTTCCTCATAAACTTGTACAACTCTCTAAGAAGAAAATTTTGCTAAAATAATCAAAACTGAAATTGTCCACAATTTAGATTTTGATTCTAAAATTTTCCACTTCTAATATGAACAAGAGTTTTATCTATAATACAACAACATCCATGTGCCCTATTTTTAATAAATTATTATGCTATAAAATGAGGGCCAATTAATGTTAATATTGTTAACACTTATTTATCATAAATTCTATGGATGGTCGCTCTCAAGCATTAAGTCATGCCTATCTTCATATTTACTCTAAAAATTCACCCCACGTCTCAAAATATTCTGAGAACCTGTATTTATGGTGTCTACTTTTGGGTTGATACCACTTTGGATTTTGAAAGACAAAAAAAGCAAGGCAAGGACTATCAATAATTAGATTCAACCAACATTTCAATCAATGTGTTACACTCCAGATTTTGGAATACTTCATTGTGTGATGATAAGTGATAGGATTTTTCAATGTGTTAAAAGAATTGATTAAACTCTATAGTGGACACAATACTTTTGTAGAAAATGTTTGTTGAATAAAAGTGTTTTCAAAATTATGTTAAAAATGTTTGTAACATAACACATGTAGTTATTGTTATCTGATTCAAAGATATATACATTTTGTGAAAAGTTATATATATATACCATACTGGTCTAATTTTTAGCCAACAAAGAATGAAGCACTTTTAAGAGTTTATTGCAATGCACACAATCTATTTGAATTTTAAATTTACCCTACAAACTTGCTTCATTTTTTCAGGACTAATTTTGCAATATTTTATTTAAAAACAAGATTACCGATTCTTAGAGTTAGGAGTATAGTTCTATTTTTTTTATAGGTCACCTATGAAATGATGAAAATAAGAAGGTAGATGCACATGTTGCATATTAGTTTTGAACCAGTAAAGTCTAATCCAAGTTTATTGTCCAATAAATCAAACTCAGATTGAAAACAATATATCAAACAAATTATATCAAGGTTTTTAGCTAGAAAATAGAAACCTAATATATGTACCATAACCAGTACTTAAAACTAAGCTATTAAGCATCCTACAAAAAAAATTGTGAAGGTAACTTAATAGCTTATTAGCTATTACCATATAGGCATCTCTCCCTCTGACTCAATTCAAATGCACAAGCACAATCATGCACACTAAGTTTGCAAATTGATAAAAGCATGTACCAACATACTTTCTCGATGTCATCTTAATCCTTTCTTGTAAATCCACTGGCAGCAAGTTCCTTGTCCAGAAATCCAATAGCTTTAGGTATTGTAGAAAATCAAGGCTAGCCAGTTTCGGCTATCTATTCATCTGAACCATCAATATAATTGGTGGGTTTATGAAAAGATAGGTTGAACCTGGAGAAAAAGATGGAATATTTCATATAAAAAATGGGAAAAAGTTAGCATAGCTAGATCTTTAAATTAATCAAGTTTGTATCTAATTTCATGATTACAAAATAAAGTATTAAGTTCACAGTTGCTATGTTACATGTATTGTAAGCCCTCAATTCTATTTATGGTTTCACTAATACTAGTCATTAAGTGATATTTTGAGATCCTAAATGATCAATAAAAGTGTCCCAAGAATGTAGAGAAATTTTTAAAGATTGATTGAAGCCAATTGGAGAATAAATAGGAGGGTAAAATGGTAAATGACATTAAGGAATTATTAGTATGATAAGGGAACAAATTGAAACAAGTTTTTCTATTAGAGGTCAAGTTAGAATTAAGCACAATTGAAGGACAAAAACCAAATTTTTAAGGACATGATTGTCATTTTGAAAAAGATGAAAGTATATATATAAGAAGTGATCAAACACTTAGCCAAAATTGGTGAGACAAGACGTGAAACACAAAACCGAGAGTGAGAGGAAATTCAGCCAAGCAAAGGGAGAAGGGAATCAAGTTGGTTTCACTCAATTTTCAAGCTCCTAATCAAGATTCTAAGTTAACCCAAGCTAGAAGAACAAGTTAGAGCAAGAAGTCAAACTAAAAGGAGGTTAGTTTTCTCACTTTTGAACTAGTTTGAATGATGTTGTGTTGATGTTTTAGTTAAGTATTTGATGGAGGTTTTTATCTATATCATGAGTTAAGCCTTAGGAGACCTAAAGCAAGAGTCGATCATATGGAATCAATTAAGATTGATGAGTTAGGGTTTGTATGGGAGAAACCCTAAGTTTGATTTGAGTTGGTTGTAAATGAAATGGCTTGTAGATTAAGTGTTTGATGAAATGCCTAAGTGATTAAACATGAAAAATTTGAATAAAAGGAACTTGGTGTTTGTTAAGGCATACAAGGCCATAGTGAGGGTGTAGGAATCCAATGAGATTTGATGTCATGATTCCATATTGAATTCATGTTAGAGAAACCTATGAAAATGTTAGAAATCAAATTAGACTACATTCACATTATAGCCTAAATGAAAGGCATTAGTGGTTATCATGTAATACCATTTTACCTATGAGTTTAAATGAATTGTATGAGCACATTTGAGTATGAATATGACTAAGGAAAAGATAATTGAAATTAGAAGTGAAAAATGGCAAAGTTGCCCATAGTTTAGTGGCGAAAAAAATGTCATTTTAGCTAGAAACCTTCACCCAATGGCAGTTTCTTTTCGAATTGACTTTTGGACTAACCTAAGTACAAGTTAGGGAGATGAATGGAGCAAAAATGGAGGAAAGAAAATCAATGGGGAGGCCCCCACAGTAGGTTTGGCCAAAGGGGGTCAAAAACAGATGATTTTCGTTTCGAGCTTCAAAAAATTATTTCGTGTATATGGATGTGTTCCTAGGTGAGAATAAGTAAGAATTATGGAAAGAAAATAGAAGTTTAAAGCCTTGGCTAAGTTGAAACCAAGAAGAGAAGATTTTAGTGAAAATACCCCTTTAAAGGGTTAATTGAGTTAGAAGCTATGTAATGAGTTTTGTGAAGTTAAATTTAGTATTTTCTAAGTGAGAATGTGATATGTATGTGAGGAGGAAGCAAGCGAAGCACAGCAAGGTCATTGAAGCTCTTTATATGAAGTTGAATCCAGGTGAGTGCTAAGTTAAATTTATAAAAGTTTTATGCTTGTTGAAATGTTTAAACATGTTGAAAGTTATATGTCATGTTTTAAAACTTAAAATGAGTTATTTTGTGCTTCTTGCACTTAGTAAAGATTTTGTACTTGTTGCACTTAAAAGAAATGAGTTTTAGTGCTTCATGCACTTAGAAATGAGTTTTAGTGCTCAATGCACTCAAAAATCATATTTAGTGCTTTATGCACTCAGAAAAGATATTTGTACTTATTACACTTAGAAGTTAAAGCAAAAGGAGATTTTCAAAAGCCATGAGTATATCTTCAGATTTTAGATTCAGATTTAGATCCAACCGGTATATCCCGCACTAGTATGGCAAAGTCTTGGGGGGGATGCGTCACTAACTTAAGAGGAAATCGAGTCTGTCGTGTCGCCTTTACTTGTGTGGGATATTATCTTGTGCTATGATTAGCGATGTAGAATTCCGCACATAGTCGCAAGATGTCTTAGTAGCATCACGGTTGGTGTCAGTTCAAAATCGCCACGTGACATTATCACAACGAGCGGCGTTAGTTAGTCACCGTCTGACTAGAGCCTTTAGGGGTACGAGTGGTGCTTTTAGAAAGAAAAGTTAATATTTGAGATTGAGAAAGCAAAGAAAAGTATTTCAAATCTTTTACTACAAGTAATGAAATTGTTTAGCATTTTGTATGCTTTTTAATTTATAAGCGTTATACGCATTTTGATGCACATATGAGTTTTATAGTTACATATTTATGTTTTGCATACCAAAGAGATTTAAATTGAGAAAGTTTAAGAAACAAAAATTTTACCTTCACCAGTTTTCAGGAGGTATTTTAGAAATAAAGCATTTTAGTTGAACAAGAATTACAAGCACTCACTAAGCTCTCGTAGCTCATACTTTTCTGTTTTTATCTTAAAAACCTCCTTAGGTGTTGATGTGGGTGACCGAGAAGAGATAGCTCCTCCTGAAGAGTAGGTGGGCATGACATGACAATGCTTCTATATAGTTGACATTTTGCATATTTAGTAGCTTTCAAAGAAATTGTTTGTAATATATTCTTTTCAGTTGTAAATGACAGACCCCTTTCTATAGGCAGCCTGTCGGCAACCTCACAGTGGTTTTCCAGAGGATATTTGATCCAGCTGGAAGATTCCTGTGAAGCTAAGTCGTTTTTCTTTTCAAAAACCAACTTGTATACAAAAACGTGTAAGAAAATTTTTCTTTTTATTTCGCTCGATTTCAAAATAATTTTATAAAAATTTGGACAACATAACAGCTGTTTTTCTGACTATGCCACACTGCAAAGTTTATAAAACTATAAACACTTCAAAAATCAAACATTTTCTCAACTCCTAGGCCTTTAGCCCTCAACTTTATCAATCCACAAGCAACCACAAACCTGCATACGGTTTAGAAAAGGATATTGAATTGAATTTATAAGTCATGCATCAATAATTTCAATCCATATCAAACTTAAAATCAAAATAAATCTTTAAAAATCCTTCCAAGCACTTTCAAAAGTTTATATATACAAATCTCAAAATCATATACAACTAGCCCCATATTTCAAAAACAACAACACAGTCAGTTCGACTCCTCTAATCACGATCCGTAGTTCCTGCTATTGAAGTGTCTGTACCTATACCTATACCTTTACCTGGGGAGTTTCTATTTACAAAATATAAAACATGGTGAGCTTGATAGACTAATGAGTATCATAAAATTTTCTATTAAAACTAACTTTATAAAATAGCCTCCCGAAAATCTTTTTAAAACATTTATGTAAAATCAAATACCATGATTAAACAATTAGTATTTTTGAAATTCATAATACATTTAATGATCTTAGAAATCATTCGAAATTCAATAAATTCATGCTCATTAAGTTAACTTTCAAACAATAGGTTGCATGGTTCCCATTTCTATCAAAACATTTTAACAATAGTGGCAATAATATCTTTCAAAGAATTTATGAATAAAAATAGGCCAACCATTGGTGGTCTGTACCACAATGTACCCTAAGAGTAGATGTAAACCCTCATTTGCATACATGACTAGATAGGTAGAAGTAGTCAAGTTAAGTTGAGAGCATAGAGTGAGATAAGCAAATTTTTTTAAAATGTTCAATAAAGAGAAGAAAGAGATTAAGAAACAAGTGACTAATGCCAAATTTAAGTCTTTAAATTGTGTAGAGAACTTAATAAAAGTCATGGAATATGATTTTAGAACAAGTTCCAAGAAGGGGAATTTTAGTTATTTCCATTGGACTTAAATAGAATAAAGTAATTTTTAAAAGAAGCATTAAGGACCAAATTATAAAGCACCAAGAGTTTTAATGGTCAAGTGAGATTTTAAAAAGTTTGGGGCATTAGTATAAAGGTAAATTGGTCATTGTCATTGGAGTTTTATAAGTTAAGGTGGTGCATGTACTAAAGTGAAACAATATTACATGATTAAGGACCAAGATGGAATAAGCAATAGTTAAGGATCAAGAAGCAATCACTAAAGGGCATAATGGTCATTCATGGATTTGTTATCACTATATAATAATCCCTTGTCATACTTACTATTTACTTAATACCATTTACAATTCATTCCGAAATAAATTCCAAATTAATTCTATGATCACCCATTCATCAAATTAACTTTACAATACTCTAATTAGATCTCTTAGGACTCAATCCATGGCTTCAAAAAATATTTAAACGGAGTTTAGGTCAACCGTATTCACAATCCTGTCTATAAAGGCGTTTTCATCGGATAACTTCCGAAACCTTCAGAAACTACCCAAACGGACTCATTTTTACTCCGTTTCAGTTTTATGGGGTCCTACTAATCATTCTAAACATTTTCGATTTTCCAGAGTCCGTCTCAAAATTTCACTATTCATCGATGTACTATTCACCCGAAAATATTACTATTTATCCATAAATAAGGTCGAAGGCTTACAATTTGCTAGCATTAAAGGTATGTATGGAAAAGTACAATAAGGTAATAGTTACATGAAGTATTTAATATTCATCGATAGAGGGATGGCGATTTAGTATTTAATAGTTACATGAAATATAAGAATACGTAAATTGATTTATTAAGTTTTGATTATTATGGGAAGTGATAATAGGAAAATGATTTTTGCCCGAAATATTCTTAAGTATAATTATTTAAGATGATATAAGGATGATTGATATAGAGAAAGGAACCCCCCCAATTGCAGCATTTTAATATCATTCCTATGGATGATTCGCTCATAGCGAATTAGGTTTATATGGGTAGCAACATGACACAACAGGTCGAGATTTTGAAGTTGACCTGATCTTATGGGATAAATATGATTTTGATGATATGTTAAGTACGAATTGGTTGTCTACGCATAAAGATGCGATGAATGATATATTGATATTCAGGTATCCTAGAGAATTACACTGAGCAACTTAGAATTGTATTACGGATATTATGGGAGCACCAATTTTATGTAAAGTTAAGTAAGTTGAAGAAGAAATTGACCTCGATGCCTATGATAACATTTCCATCATGGAATGATGAATTTATGGTTTATGGGGATGCTTTCAGATAAGGTTTAGGGTGTATGATTATGCAACAAAATAGGGATGAAGAATAAAGCTCTCTAAGGATTATGATTATGTAAATGAGTATCACCCTAGAAAAGTGAATATGATGACGGATACGTTAAGTTGTAAGTTCTATGGTTCATTAATTCAGTGGAAGGCAAAGAATTGCCTATGTTAGTAAGGTTAAGATTCATGGGTGTTAAGTTGGAAATGACGGATTTAAGAGCTTTACTAGTAGTACTTCATATCCGTCCAATGATAAATCAGATTAAGTAAGAGAATTTCAGACCCAGGATCCTCAATTGATAAAGCTAAAGAATGAAATAAAATCTAGTAACAGAGTAAATTATAAGTAAAAGACAATGGGACAAAGATTATGTATGCCCAATATGGGAATCTTATGAGTTATGTATATGATGCAAATTTTGGGGACAAAATTTTTATAAAGAGGGGTGAAAATGTAAGCCCTCGACCTTATTTATGGATGAATAGTAATATTTCTAGGTGACTAGTGTCTCTGGATGAATAGTATTCGATGAATAGTGAAATTTGGAGACGAATCCTAGAAAATCGAAAATATTTAGAATGATTAGTAGGACCCAATAAAATTGAAATGGAGTAAACTAAGTCCGTTTGGGTAGTTTTTTAAGATTTCGAAAGTTACTCGACGAAAACGCCCTTATGGAGAGGATTGTGAATACGGTTGACCTAAACTCCTTTTAAATATTTTTTGAAGTCATGGATTGAGTCCTAAGAGATCTAATTAGAGTATTGTAAAGTCAATTTGATGAATGGGTGATCATAGAATTAATTTGAAGTTTATTTCGGAATGAATTGTAAATAGTAATAAGTGAATATTAAGTATGATAAAGGATTAAAATGAAATAAGCCTTCCTAATTGTGGTCAAGGTGGAATAAAGAAAAAGTGAGATAAGGATCAATTTGAACTAAATTTACATGGAGTGGGCCAAAATAGAATAAGCAAGTGTTAAGGGCCAAAATCTAATTATGGAAAGTTCATAAGTATAAATAGGTGTGTGTTTTCAATACTTAGCCATTTCTTGCCATTTTTCACGCCATAAAGAGAGAAGCAAATGGGTGGTGTTCGGCCATGAAGAGGGAAGGAAGAACTAAGTTGATTCATGTCATTTTCACCTTCCAAACTAAGAATCTAAGCCATCCTAAGCAAGAAGAACAAGTTAGAACAAGAAACCAAGAAGAAAATAGGTAAGTTTCATGACTTTTGAGCTTGGTTCAATGATGTTTATGATGATGATTTGGTTGGTTTTTGTTGTGGGTTTTTATGTATAATGGAAGTTGAGTTTTAAGACCTTAAAAGTAAGTGTAAATCACATGAAAATCTAGGGGTGGCAATTTGGGTTGACGGGTTGGGTTGGACACGACATGAACACGACCCGATAATTTTTAACACGACACGATAAGTAAACGGGTTGAACTCACTCGACACGAACACGACATGATAATAAACAGGTCAACATGAAAACGACACGATAACCCATTTATTAACGGGTTGTTTAACTGACCCGTTAACCCGTTTATGAATTTAATCATATTTAATAGATTTAAATTTTAATTCACAATGAATAAAAATAACATTAAAATACTCAAAATATAATTCATCCATATTTCAAATATATATATATATAATCATTCACAAATACAATCCAAAACCTAAAAATATAATCATCCACAAATTACAAATACAATCCAAAATAATTCAAAACATAAAAATACAATCATCCACAATTACAAATATAATCCAAAATATAAAAATACAATTATCCATAAATACAATCCAAAACATAAAAATACAAACATCTACACAAATGAATATAAAAACATAGATGCAAATATTGTTCTTAATATTAAAAAAACAATATCAAAAATATATCCACAAATATAGTTTTTCGTATTAAAATACATCAACTGTTGATTGCAATTGCATCCACCAACTACAACCTACGAAAAAATAATAACTAAAAGTTAGCTAATTAGTAAATTATACATTTATACATGAAAAGATATTTTATCAAAACAATTAAATTTTACCACTATAAGGCAATTTGTGATGCCACAGATTCGATAGTGTGATTACTAGTGCTAACAGTTTCACTATCAACATTCATATTCATCACATCTTCGGTAAGTTCATCCAATCCAAGATTTGCATTCTCTACAGTAATGACAAATAAAAAAAAATTAAGAATATCTCATTATAAAAATAAAAATAAAACTCATAATGATAAGACACATGTAAATTGCAATTAACACTTTTTAGTAAAAATTCACCTTTAACTCCATATATCCAATCTCGAGTGCAAACTATAGCTTCCACCACATGTGGTTTAAGTGAACTCCGATATTGATCAAGGACTCGACCACCAACACTAAATGCCGATTCAGATGCCACCGTAGATACCGAGATGCTTAAAACATCACGAGCCATCATTGCGAGTTCAGGAAATCGAATTGCACTTACTTTCCAAAAACTCAAAATATCAAAATCCTTCGTATCTTGAAGCTTTGGTTCATCCAAGTACAACTCCAATTGTGTCTTTCTTGTGAAATCACTATTGGATGTATCTTTGTCAAACGATTCCCACTCATATAAATATTTATTAATAAAAAACAATGTTAATATTATGCAAATAATATAAATATATATATATTAATATATTTTAAACAAACGAAATTAAATATATAAATAAACTAGTAAATAGCAATTACCTTCATTAGGCTAAAAGATGGCGGTGTACTAGTAGCTTGTGACGAAAAATTAGTGATCATGTTATGACCACCACCACTAGGAGTCGACGTCGAAGTAGATGTCATTGAAGCATTTTTCACATACTCATCAAACAACAAATACAACTTACTTCGAACATTTTCAAATTCAAATGAATCCTCCGCATATACTTTTCTATAAGCAAAATCAACAAACTTCATCTTGTACCGAGGATCAAAAATCAATGCTATGACCATGATTGTAGAAAAATCACCCCAATATTTGTTAAATTTAATGTACATTTGGGTGGCCATATTTCTCAAAAACAAATTATCACTTTCCAAGTTTTGCTTTAATAGCACATAAATTTCTAACACTTGAGGGAAGTACAAATTTGAAGTTGGATACTTCGTTCCCGAAAAAATGCAAGTGACTTGATAAAATATTTTCAAAAATAAGGCAATTTTCTCAACCTTTTCCCATTCACTTGGAGAAGGACAATGCTTGAAGTTACTATCACTCAACTCTAATGAACATAAAACATGACGATAATTAATAGCACTTTCAAGCATAAGATAAGTCGAATTCCATCTAGTTGGAACATCTTGCCTTAGACCCATCTTACAATCAAGATAAACTTGTTTCACGCATTCTAAAAATTTTTGTTTTCTCACTTGTGACCCCCTCACATATTTCACACACTCACGAATTTTATGGACCACCTCATCTATTTCTTTCAAACCATCTTGAACAATCAAATTAAGAATATGAGCACAACAACAAATATGTAAAAAATCACCATGACATAAAAGTGCCCCTTTGATGTTCAATTTATTTTTCAAAATATCAACAAAGGATTTATTAGATGAAGCATTGTCCAAAGTAATTGAAAAGATCCTATTCTGAATTCCCTACTCACATAACAATGTATTAATCTTATGAGCTAAGGAAACTCCATCATGTGGTGGTGCCATGAAAGAAAAATTCAACACTTTTTTTTGGAACACCCAATTTTTATCAAGAAAATGTGATGTAAGATATAAATAACCATCAGTAGCTATAGATGTCCACCAATCACATGTCAAACTAATTCTGCCAGGGGATTCTTCTAGCATACTCCTAACCATATGTTGAAGATGTTTGCTTTTCACTAGCAAACATCTTTAACACATCCGCCTTTGCGGTATTCCTAGAAACTAGAGTTAAATCCTTATCCAAATATTCATAACTTTTCCTAATCCATGTCCATTCCACAAATTGAAAAGGCAAATCATGACATACAATGGCAGCAGCTATCATACCTCGAAATACTTCAGGATCTTTAGACTTAGTAAGTGTTACAACATTTCCACCAGATTTATTGATAAGTATTTGACTTATAACATAGTTTTTTCTCATCGAACAAGTTAATTCCATGTGGCATTTCATGTTGCCGGTACCATAATTGCTTTCACAAATATAAATCTTGTTGCATAACTTACACTTACTCCTTAGTTTTCCATCTTTACTTCGTGGTAGCTTCACAAATACATTCCACACTTTTGATCTAAGCTTTCTTTTGCAAGTAAGCTTTCTCACCATGACATCCTTCCCTTTTCCCATATCGTTGGCCTCTACTCCGATAGAATCATCTCCTTCCTCATCGAAATCCTCTTCCATACTATTGGTTTCCCAATCGTCGACATTGACATTATTAGAATCCATAAATTTAACCTATACATGAAAATTAATAACAATAAACAAAATTAATAAAATTAAAGACAACATGTTTACTATCAATTTGTTATACTACAACTAATTGTAAATAAACGAAAACACAGATCATGCTAAAATCATAACAAGTTACTACATTATTTTTTCTCACAAATCTCTATCATACACCTGAGATTCATCACATTGCAGGTAATATATCACATAAGCACAAAAGAAAATCAAAAGGGGCACAACGGCAGTATATCTCTAACAAAAAATGGAAAACAAAATATCCACCGCTAAAAGTTGTATATTTCTAAGAGAAATCACTAGCTTACAGAGTCACACTATCGAGAAACAAAAGGGGTACAGCGGCAGTAGCAGATCTGCAGTTTGCAGATGCGCTGCCACTTGCGAGCAGACGAGCTACGCGGGACAGTGGAGATGGCACGGCATGGCTGTAGTAGCTCGACGACGCGGCGGCTGAGAAGAAGCTACGCGACATGGTGGCAGTAGCAGATCTATAATCTACAGATGCACTGCCACATGCAAGCAGACGACACTTCGCGGGACGGCGGAAATGGCATGGCACGACGGTAGCAGCTCGACGACGCGGCAGGCAAGAAAAAGCTACGTGACATGGTGGTAGTAGCAGATCTACAGATGTGCTGTGAGCAGACGGCGGCGCGGCGCTACGCGGGACGGTTGGAGAAGATACTGGACAGCGGGTGACACGGCGCGGTGATTGCTTAGGCTTGGGTTAGGACGTCAGGTGGTCGGCGACTCGGCGGTTGAAAGAAAACAGATTACAGAAGAGAAAGAAAAATTAGAAGATAGACTAATAGAGAGAGAGGCAAAAATAAAAATGAGATGCTATGGTTTTTACTTTCAAAATATATATATAGTATTAGTAAAATTACATAAAAGACCATTTAATGTAAAATTATCATTTTACCCTCCTTAACGGGTTAACCCGTAACATGATTAAAGGAACACGAACCCGACACGATAAGTTAACGGGTTAAACAGGTTAACCCGTTAATTTATCCAACCCGTTAATGCTCAACCCTAACCCGTAATTATCGTGTCGGATTTGTGTCGACCCGTCGTGTCGGGTTCCAAATTGCCACCCCTATAAAAATCAATAAGTTTGATGAGCTAAGGTTTGCATGGGAGAATCCTTAAGTTTGTATTGAATTGGTTTTAGTTAAAATAAGTTGCCTACCAAGTGTTTGATGAAATGCCTAAGTGAAATAAAATGAGAAAATTGAATGAAATGAAATTGGTGCATGTTATGGCATAAAAGGCCATAGTGAGGGATGATGGAATCCAATGGAATTCTAGTGTTTTAACCATGATTCCATGTTGAAATTGTGACAAGAAAACCTAGAATAAGTTAGTAGAGATGTTAGAAATTTATTTAGATAACTTGTCTTTTATAACTTTAAGTGAAGGGCATTAATGGAAACTATGGAATATCACCTTATGTATGTGTTTTCATACCTTAAATATGTAAGCCCTCAATTTTATTTATGGTTTCTCTAGTATTAGCATTAAGAGATTCTTTAAGAGCTCCATTCTTAGCTCCTCAAAAATTCCCTAAATGGTGAAAATTGATGTATTTATAGGTTGAAGAGTTGGGACATGAAAATTGGGTAGGAAGGTTGCAAAATCTCAATTTTTTTTAGGTTTTTCACTCACCCAGCCGCTCGGTGGGGAGGAAGCGCGCAAGGGAGCACATTTGGGGCAGTAGGTGGCACTCCCTTAGGCGCCTGGAGGCTGTTAAGAGCACAGGTAGGTGCGCTGGAGGAATTCGGGCGCGCTGGCACGCATACTGGGTGGGGCAGAGACGTGCAGGCTGGCGCCAACACTGACCTTTGGTCACTAAAATGGTCATACATTTCGCTACGGATCTCCAATTCAAAAACCGTTAGTTGCTATAGAAACTAGACATCCGTAGCTTCGATTTGATAGGTTGTAGCTCAAGTAAATCAGACAAATGACTCTACACGAGCTGTCACAAGTCAACCCATCGTTTATGCTTGGCAATCCTCAATTATGCAATTTTTCTTACACAATCCAAACCCAATACTTGGACTTGATTTTAAATTGAATCTCTTCCAACTAAGTAAACACACCAATTAGAAGAAAATATATCATAATTGGGATTAAGACAGAATAAGTAATAATTTAGGGATGAAAAACCAATTTATTAAGGATGTGGTGGTCATTTATGAAATGTTAGTAGTATATAAAGTGCATTGCTTCAACACTAAGCCATTTTTTTGAAGCACAAAAACGTGAGAGACAAGAGAGGGGCGTGAGGTGCATTCGGCCATGAAGAATCAAAAGGGAAACAAGTAGATTTCACTCCATTTTCAAGTTCCAACCAAGGATTCAAGCTAATCTAAGTTAGGAAAACAAGTTTGGAGCAAAATCAAGCCAAAATAAAGGTTAGTTCTATGATTTTTTTGAAGTTGTTTCAATGATGATTGTGATGATGGTTGTGTGGTGATTTGGTTGGGTTTTGATGTAAGATTTTATGTGTGTCATGGAGTAAATTTTAAGAGTTATAAACTAAGTATAAACCACATGGAAATCACTAAGTTTTGATGAGCTAAGGTTTGTATGGGAGAGAACCCTAGTTTGATAAGAGATGGTTGCAATTAAAATATAATGTAGATAAGGTGTTTGACAAAATGCCTAAGTGAAATAAAATGCAAAAATTTGAATGAAATGGATTGGTTATGTGTTAGGCTGTGAAAGACCATAATTAGGGAAGTATGAAACCAATGCAATTTGATGGTATTAAGTATGATTCCATGTTGGAATTATGATAAGGAAACCTAGGATAAGCTAATGAAAATTTTATAAATTCATTTAGACAACTTGCCTAGTATAGCCCATATGAAGAGCATTGATGGCTATGATGTAATACCACCCCATGTATGTGTTTTAATACATTAAATGAATATGTTTAAGTATGTATGGCATTAAGGAAAGTAGAATTAAGATTTAAAATGAAAAATGTGAAAGTTACAGGAAAAAAGTAGTGGGAAAAAAATGAGATTTTCTTAGGTTTCATAACCCGTTTGTTGGAATTTTTCAGGTGAGCTAGGGAGATGAATGATGCAAGAATTGAGGAAAGAAAACTAAGGGGTGAGTGGTTGTACCACATTCAACCAAAAGGGGTGTGATTTTATGATTTTTCGTTTCAAGCTTTGAATGATGGTTTTGAGTGTATAAGGGTGTTCCTAGATGAGAATAAGTAGGATTCATGCAAAGAAAATTGAATTTTAAAGCTTCGATTTGGTTGAAACTGAGTAAGGAAGTAAGTAGGCAAAATAGTGCTCCAATGAATTAATTGAGTTATAAGTTGTGTGATAAGTTTTGTGAGGTTAAAATTAGCATATTCTAAACGAATATTTGATGTGTAGGTGAAGGACAAATTAGCAGATCGAGCAAAGGGCATTTGAAGCTCCTAACGCCAAGCTTGAATTAAGTGAGTGTTACGCTTTATTTTTAAGCATTTGAAATGAGATTTGAAGGTTATAATAAGAATTTTTATTTTGAGTGCTACACTTGATTTTTTTTAGCATTTGCAATTGGATTTGGAAATTATAAGAATATATTTTATTATAAATGCTACATATTGTTTTGAAAGGTTTGTGATGGATTTATAAAGCTCTTTAAAGAATTGAAAATTTTAAGAAAATTTCCTCTGTGGTTGTTAAGGTAATTTATTTGTACGTTTATGTTTATTTTAAGAGTTTAAGCATTTTGTAAAAGTATTGTTATCTTAGTATTCAAAATGAATATTTTTAACTATATGACATTTTGTATGTAAGTTGTCATTTATGATTTTATAAGTATGAGTTTGATGAGGAATGAAATTTAAATTTTACTTTTAAGTTTCTTTTGGCCATTCCTACCCCACAGACTGAGAGATCAGCTTCCGTAACTTCGAGAGGTAAGAGACCGGGGTAGACAGATGTTAAAGAGAGCAATCAGAAAGCTGCTTAGAAGACAGTGGGGACACAGGATATCTGCACATCAGCACGTGCGTATGCCATCAGGACTCAGGAGGATCAGGACGCACTAGATGTGATAGTGGGTATGATTTTGATTTTTGATATTTTAGCACATGCACTGATAGATCTAGGATTCACGCATTCATACATCTGCACATCCATACCTAGAGAGAGAAACTTATAGGCAGATACTACAGAACATAAGATCTTGGTTAGTAATCCCTTAGGTCACAGTGTGATTGTGAATCGGGTTTACAGGGATTGTCCTATCCGAATTCAGGGGCATGACTTTCCAGGTGATTTGATGGATTTACCTTTCCATAAGTTTGATGTAATTTTGGGCATGGATTGGTTATCCAGACATCTGGTCATCATTGATTGTTCTCAAAAGAGAATTACCCTTAAAACCTCAGAGGGTGTAGAGATAACCATGGTGGGAGAGAGATCGGATTTCCTTTCTAATGTTATTTTAGTCACTACTGCTAGAGAATTGATTAGAAAAGGATGTGAAGCTTATCTGGTACATGTGATTGATTCTTAGAGGATTGGACCTAGTCTTCAGGATATACTCACTTTGTGTGGTTTTTCGAATGTGTTTCCGAAGGAGTTAGCTTACCACTAGAGAGAGAAGTTGAATTTGTTATTGATGTTATACCGAGTACTATTCTAGTTTCGATTACTCCTTATAGGATGGCACCCACTGAATTCTACAAGAATTGCTAGACAAGGGATTTATACGATCTAGTGCATCCCCTTGGGGAGCTCCTGTATTATTTGTAAAGAAGAAAAATGGATTGTTAAGACTATGTGTAGATTATAGACAACTGAACAAGCTTATAGTCAAGAACAAGTTTTCGTTGCCTAGGATTAATGATCTGTTTGATCAGTTAAGAGAAGCCAGTGTGTTCTCCAAGATTGATCTCAGATCAGGGTACCATCAGCTGAGGGTAAAAGAATATGATATTCCTAAAACAACCTTCAGAACATGATACGGATATTATGAATTTGTGGTGATAACATTTGGGCTGACAAATGCAGCCATAACCTTTATGGATCTGATGAACCGTATCTTTCATCCTTACTTGGATCAGTTCGTAGTGGTCTTCATTGATGATATCTTGGTTTATTCTAAAACTCCAGAAGAACATGATAGACATCTCTGGATGGTGTTGCAAACTTTAAAGGAGAAAAAGTTGTTTGCAAAATTGAGTAAATGTGAATTCTGGCTTAATGAAATTGCTTTTCTAGAGCACATTGTATCTACAGAGGGTATTAGGGTTGACCCAAAGAAGATAAAAGCAATTATAGAATGGAAGCCTCCTAAGAATGTCACGGAAATCAGAAGTTTTCTAGGCTTGGTAGGCTATTACAGACGGTTTGTGAAGGGATTTTCAACGATAGCGGCTCCATTGACTAAGTTGCTCCATAAGAATGTTAAATTTAAGTGGAATGAGACATGCCAAGTAAGCTTTGAGAAGCTTAAGCCGATGCTAGTCGAGGCTCCGATCCTTACACAGCCAGTATCTGGTAAGGATTTTGTGATCTATAGTGATGCTTCACTTAATGGGCTCGGTTATGTATTGATGTAGGAAGGAAAAGTAGTGACATATGCTTCTAGATAGCTAAAACCTCAAGAAAGGAATTATCCTACACATGATCTGGTGATAGCAACCATAGTGTTTGCCTTAAGAATTTGGAGGCATTACTTGTATGGCGAGAGGTGTCATATTTACATCGACCATAAGAGCCTAAAATACTTGCCCACTCAGAAGGAGCTTAACTTGAGGCAAAAGAGGTGGATGGAGTTAATTAATGATTATGATTACATCATTGACTATCATCCGAGAAAGGCAAACGTGGTAGCCGATACTTTGAGTAGGAAGTCCATGGTAGCTTTAAGAGCTATGAATGCCCAATTGATGATGATAGATGAGGGCACAATAATAGCTAATCTACAAGTTAAGCCAAGTTTGATTCAGTAGATACAGGAAAAGCAGAAACAAGATGAAAAGCTAATAGCCATTAGCAGACAAGTTCAAGAGGGGAAAGAGACCAATTTTGAGATAAAAAACGATGGTTATTTGTATTTCAGAAATAGAATTTGTGTTCCAGATGATAATGAATTGAAGCAAGTAATTATAAAGGAAGCACACAGTAGCCCTTATGCAATGCACCCAGGTAGCACGAAAATGCATGAGGATTTGAAGGCTGATTATTGGTGGTTTGGTATGAAGAGAGATGTAGTAGACCACATTACCAAGTGCATGACGTGCCAACAGGTAAAAGCTGAACATTAGGTGCCAATAGGGTTACTACAGCTAATACCTATACCTCAGTGGAAGTGGGATCACATTACTATATGTAAGCTCTCGATCCTATTTATGGTTTCCCTAATATTAGCCCCTAAGTGATGTTTCGAGATCCCAAGTGATCAATGAAAGTGTCTATGGATGTAGAGAATTTTTAAGAATCGATCGAACCCAATTGGAGAATAAATAGAAAGGTAAATGTTCAATTTCCTTTAAGTACATATAAGTTAATGTGATAAGGGACTAAATTGAAAACAAGTTTATCAATTTGGGGTCAATTTATAATTAAGCAAAGTTGAGGGATGAAAAAAAAATTTCTAGGACATAATGGTCATTTTTGAAAAAGATCAATATAAATACAAACCTTTAGCCATTTTCACACCATTCTCACGCCAAAAACAAGAGTAAAATCGAGAGAGAGTGGAAGCAAAGGGGAACCAAGTGTTTTCAACCCATCTTTGAGTTCCAAATCAAGATTTCAAGCCACCCTAAGCTAGAGGAATAAGTTGGAAGCAAGAAACCAAGCAAATAAAAGTAAGTTATGTCATTTTTGATCATATTTATGGTGGTGTGATGTCGATGATTTAGTTGGTTTTGATGGGGGTTTTTATGCGTATTGTAAAGTGAGTTTTAAAAGCTCTAAAGTAAATGTAAGTTACATGGAAATGATTCAAGTTGATATGTTAGGGTTTTGGTGGGAGAAACTTTAAGTTTGATTGAGTTGTATTAATTGAATTTGATGTAGATTAAGTGTTTGATGAAATGCCTAAGTGAATTAAAATGAAAAATTTGAATGAAATGAATTGGTTATGTATTAGGTCATATAAGCCTACAGTGAGGGAAGTATGACACCAGTGTCATTTGATGTTTTTAAGTATGATTCCACGTTGAAATTATGATAAGGAAACCTATGAAAAGCTTATGAAATTGTTAGAAATCAAATGAGACAACTTGCCTTTTTATAACCTCAAGTGAAGGGCATTGATGGGAATTATGGAATAATACTTCATGTATGTGTTTTAATGCATTAAATGAATATGTTTGAGTATGTATGACACTAAGAAAAAGAGAATTAAGATTTAGAATGAAAAATGTGAAAAATTGCCTTGAAAAAGTGGCGAAAAAGTGGGGTTTTTCCTAAGTTTTGCCACCAGATAGTTGGAATTTTTAGATTCGTTTTACGGGTGATCTAAGAGCAGCCCTAGGATGGGCTGTGAATACTATTCAGCCAAAAGGGGGTGCAAAAATATCAATTTTCATTTCGAGCTTCAGAAAAATTATTTCAGGCATATGGGGATGTTCTTAGGTGTATATAAGTAAGGTTTATGGAAAGAAAACGGAATTAAGTTGAAATCGAGAAGGGAAGTATGTAGGCAACATAGTGTTCAAATGAGTTAATTGAGTTATAAGCAATGTAATGAGTTTTGTGTGGTTAAGTTTATCATATTCTAAACGAGAATATGATGTGTAGGTGAAGAGGAAGCAAGCGAAGTGTGGCAAAGCCATTGAAGCTCCTAATGCCAAGTTTGAGAATAAGGTGAGTGCTAAACTTTATTTGAAAGAAATTGTAAGCATTTTATAGTATATGTGCTATTTTAGAATTTGGAATAAGTATTTTGATTGATATGATGTTTTGTATAAATATTTTAGCATTATGATTGTATGAGTATGAATTTTCATTAGCAATGAAATTTAAGATTTTAGTTTTAAGTCTTTTAGCAAATGAGGCCATATTACATTATTATATAAACTAAAGTGAGGTTTGTAAATTATAAGTTTATTGTATATTTGAAAAGCTTTAGAAGAAAAGTTTGTGAGATATGTTGGGCATTTTGCCTTTAGTAAAGATAATTTTATATAAGCTTGTGCTTGTTCTAAGTGTTTAAGCATTTTGAACATATTAAATACCATTTTAGAACTTCAAATGAGCTATTTTGTGCTTGTTGCACTTAAAAGAAATAAGATTTTGCGCTTATTGCACTAAGAAAATGATATCTTGTGCTTTATGCACTTGGAAATGAGATATGATGTTTTATGCACTCAGAAATATGTGGTTTTGTGGTTAATGCATGCAAATAAAGGATTTTTGTGTTTCTACACTAAGTAAAATAAAATAAGTTTTCAAATGCCATAAGTGTGAACCCTCATTCGCATACATGACTACATAGGTAGAAGTAGTCAAGTTAAGTTGAGAGCAGAAAGTGAGATAAGCAATTTTTTTTTTAAATGTTCAATAAAAAGATAAAGGAGATTAAGAAACAAGTGACTAATGCCAAATTCAAGTCTTTAAATTGTGTAGAGAACTTAATAAAAGTCCTGGAATATGATTTTAGAACAAGTTCCAAGAAGGGGCATTTTAGTTATTCCTATTGGAGTTAAATAGAATAAAGTAATTTTTCAAAGAAGCATTAAGGACCAAGAGTTTTAATGGTCAAGTGAGATTTTAAAAAGTTTGGGGCATTAGTATAAGGTAAATTGGTCATTGTCATTGGAGTTTTATAAGTTAAGGTGATGCATGGACTAAAGTGAAACAATAGTACATGATTAAGGGCCAAGATGGAATAAGCAATAGTTAAGGATCAATAAGCAATCACTAAAGGGCATAATGGTCATTCATGGAATTGTTATCACTATATAAATAAGACTTGGTCAATTATTGGAGACCATTAACGCCACTCACAAAGCCAAATCGTGAGAACCAAGAGAGACAAGAGAGAAACGTAAGGAAAGGAGGAAGTTGGTTCGGCCAAGCCTAGCAAGTGGTGATCCAAGTTTGTTCAATCTATTTTTAAGGTTTTAATCAATCAAGCAAGCTTCCCTAAGCTAGGAAATCAAACTAGAAGCAAGAACCAAAGCCAATCAAGGTTAGTTTACTCATTTTTGAGTTTATTGTTGTGATGTTTGTGTTTGTTATTTTGATGATGACCGAGGCCCAAGACCGTTAGGTAGGTCCATTACATGAAAAGGCGTTTGCCTCTCGGTCAACAAAAATGACTGACATCATAGTAATGTCCCATAGACCACATTATCATAGCCATAGAAGACACACTAATGATACAAACATCATCTCATTACTTTGAGACAAAGTGAACAGTCATTGAGAATATAGGTAGAAGTTTTATATAAACTTCAATGGAACTTATACAATGAGGAATCAAGGATCAATTCACTCATTTTCCATCTTGGTCATGATAAGCACACGTGGTATGAAATGCATGTTACAGTGAATCTTATCCTTTAATAAGAACGCGTATGTCTTTTATATTGAGATTATTCACTATACAAATCTTAGTTCAAACGCTTTCCTAGCGCCTAACCTGAGTTCCAAAGCTTGCCCTTTCGACACCTAATATTGAGAAACTCACATCTGGCTTAATCAGGTTTTCATGATGGTGGGGATACATCATGAGCGGATCAATAATTAATTTTAGGTAGAACCTCATCTTTACTACAGTTAAGGCGACATTTCATATATTTCAAGCTCTTAAGGGAATAACCCCATTTTTATCCTCTAAAAATATATATGTCTCATCTTAGCTTGCTCTCCTAGCAACCAAGGCGATTGTACATGTAAGAATACCAATGTCAAAACTTGACGACATACTTTCATATATAATCTATGTGAAATGAATATGTGCTAGCTTTATATAACCAAAATGACGTATCTAATCATAAAACAGATATAACTTAATGCAACAATTATAACATCACAATCTACACAAACTCAAAGACCTAGCATGTCACATAAATATATCTCTTGTCACAGCTTTTATGAGTGGATCCAATACCATCTCATGTGTAGATGAATACTAAATTGTTACATTCTTGTCATCATTACATCTTTGACGAAATTGTACTTAGTCTCTATGTGCTTCGATTTACTATGACATTTCATATATTTAGTATAGACAATTGTTGTCTAACTATGTTTTTCGAAGCACATGTCATTTCATTAAATGACATTTATTCATACATAAATTATATAAACCACTCATTAATACTAAATACTATTAAGCAATATATATTATTTTGTCACGCAAAATAATATATATTTATTTTATGTATATATAAAATAATATATATTCACAATAGGGTTTATATAAGCTTCATTATATAATTGTGTCGCTCATTTCATTAAATGAATAGTATAATACAAAATTTGAAGGTACTACTAATACGATGGTTGTCTTTCATTAATCACTTTTACTGATGTTGCCAATTTTGATGTTTATACTTGGCATGCTAGCCTAAGGTATATGGGCTAGAATCAAATGAATAGATTGCCTAAAGAGGGATTTTAAGATTCCCTCAATAAGATAAATTTACCTTTATGTGAAAGTTGTCTAACAGAAAAACAACTAGTAAACCATCTGGAAAAGGAATTAAGGCTGAAAATCAATTATAGTTAATTCATTTTGATATCTATGGACCAATAAATGTGAGAGCTAGAAATTATAACAATCATAGATGATTACACATGTTTTGGTCATATCTATCTGATCTCCCATAAATCTGAAGTATTAGATTGCTTTATAATGTATCTAAACTTGGTGGAGAATCAGTTAGGTAGAACTGTTAAGGTCTTGCGGATTGACCGAGGATAAGACATCTTTCTGAATAATTTGCGACATTATGTCATGAGAAAGGTATTGATATACAGTTAACCAATTTTAGGATTCCGCAATAAGATGGTGTAGCGGAAGAGAAGAATAGAATATTACTAGAAATTGTAAGATCTATGATGACACAAGTAAAACCTCCCATTATCTTACTAGGGAGATGCGCTATTAACGGCTACTTACATTCTGAATAAGGTCCTTACCAAGTCAGTAACTTCCACACCCAATGAATTATGGACAAGTAGGAAACCTGAACTTACTTATATGCGACCATGATGGTGCGCATGATATATGCATGATTTTTCAATAAATATGAAAAGTTGGGTGCTAAAAGAAATAAGTGTATCTTTATTAAATACTCCAAGCACTCAAAAGGATATGTACTCATAGGAGAAAACTCAAATGGAAGCATTACTAAATCGGAGTCACTAGATGTGAACTTCTTAGAGAATGAATTTCCTAGTAGAGGTGAAGTTGAAAAGGAATTTTAATTGTGCAAGTTGAACGATTCAGATGATGTTCTAAATCCTAACACTCAACTAGAGGAAGATAGAGAGTTGTTTGAATACTCTATCCCCAGTGGGAGTGATAAAGCTATTGGAATAACTTATTCATCTGTTCCTAGTGGGAGCAAAAGGACTAACAAGTTAGTGCTCTCAAATAAATCAACTTGTAGAAGTAACCACAAGGCTATTCCTCGTCATCAATTTAAGATTAAGGGGAAACTTTTAGGGTTGCTTCATGTAATTGTGATGAGACAAAGAATATGAATTAGGTTTCTAATTCACCTGCTAGAGATTTTTGGATTGAAGCCATACAATAAGAAATGGAGTCAATAAAGTATAACTATATCTGGGACTTGGTTAAGTCATCGTCTGATCAAAAATCCATCGGAAACAAATGGGTTCTCCGCATCAAGTGTAAGAAAAACGGCTCAATAGAAAGATACAAGACGAGGTTAGTAGCAAAAAGATATACTCAACAGAAGAATATAGACTATGAAGAAACCTTCTCCCTTATGGTAAGGTTTGCTTCCATCCGCCTTGTATTAGCTATCATCACACACATGAACCTGAGATTGCATCAGATGGATGCAATGACAACATTTATCAATAGAGAAATGGAGGAAGAAATTTTACGTGGAGCAGCCCATGAATTTTGTTTCAAAAAGGGCCAAGAGCTGAAAGTATGTAAGCTCATAAAATTGATCTATGGCTTGAAACAATTCTCCAAAAAAAATGGTACCTCCATTTCCATGAGACGATCATATCCTTTGGATTTCAGATGACCAAAGAGGACCGTTGTATATATGTTAAGCTGGTAAAAAAATAAGTTAATAATATTATCTTTACATGTGGATGATATTCTATTGGTCGAAAATGACAACTAGTTTAAGGCAACCATAAAGTGATGGTTATCCTCAATTTTCGAGATAAAAGATATGGGAGAGGTTACCTATATTTTAGGAGTTAAAAATCAATAAAGATTGTTTAAGGAGAATTATGGCTTTGTCACAAGAGCCATACATCAAAAGATTCTAGCACAATTCTGTATGGCTGATTGTAAGCCTATGGGTACTCCCATCTCAAAGGGTCAAACTCTTTGTTATGAAATATGCCCCAAGACTCTATAAAAAGCATGCAAGAATGCAAGGAATCCTTATTCTAGTACTATCGGAAGTCTCATGTTAACTATGATATGTATGAGACATGATATTTGCTATGCAGTTGGACTGATTAGTAGATATCAATCTAATCTTGGACAGAAATATTGGATTACTGTGAAAAGAAATTTAGAAAGAGACTGCTGATTATTCCCTTGTGTTACCAAGATGGCAACATACGTCTAGTTGGATATACAGACGCTGATGTGGATAGTGATTTGGGTGACTAAAAATCTACATTAAGTTATGCATTTTTGCTCAGCCAAGATGCTATCTCTTGGAATAACAAAAAGCTATCATGCATTACGTTGTCCACGATGGAAGCTGTATTCATAGCATGTTCAATTGCAGTCTAGGAAGCAGTCTGCCTTAAGAGATTCGTGAAGAATCTAAATTCGAAATTAATGTGAAGTGATAATCTATATGAAATGAATATAATTTCGCTCATTTCATATATAATCTGTATATATATATGAAATAAATAAAATCTATATATAGTGAACAGTCATTGAGGATAGAAATATTGGTATACGAATAAATAAAATCTATATATATATATATATGCATCTACACATGAGATGGTATTAGATCCACTCATAAAAGCTGTGACAAGAGATATATTTATGTCACATACAAGGTTTTTGAGTTTGTGTAGATTGTGATGTTATAATTGTTACATTAAGTTATATCTGTTTTATGGTTAGATATGTCATTTTGTTTATATAAAGCTAGCACATATTCATTTCACATAGATTATATATGAAAGTATGTTGTCAGCTTTTGAGATTGGTATTCTTACACGTACAATCGCCTTAGTTGCTAGGAGAGCAAGCTAAGATGAGACATATATTTTTAGAGGATAAAAACGGGGTTATTCTCTTAAGGGCTTTAAATATATGAAATGTCGCCTTGACTGTAGTCAAGATGAGGTTCTAATTAAAATTAATTTTTGAACCGCTCATGATGTATCCCCACCATCATGAGAACCTGATTAAGCCAGATGTGAGTTTCTCGATAATAGGTGCTGAAAGGGTAAGCTTTGGAACTCAGGTTAGGCGCTAGGAAAGCGTCTGAACTAAGATCTATACAGTGAATAATCTCAACATAAAAGACATATGCATCATTATTAAAGGATAAGATTCACTGTAACATGCATTTCATACCACGTGTGTTTATCATGACCGACATGGAAAATGAGTGAATTTATCCCTGATTCCTCATTGTGTAAGTTCCATTAAAGTTTATATAAAACTTCTACCTATGTCCTCAATGACTGTTCGCTTTGTCTCAAAGTAATGAGGTGATGTTTATATCATTAGTGTGTCTTCTATGCCTATGATAATGCAGTCTATGGGACATTACTCTGATGTCAGTCATTTTTGTTGACCGAGAGACGAGAGTAAGACAGGAAGATTTAATGAATTTTTATTTTATTCTTATAGTTACTTGTCGCAACAAATTGCAATTTGGAATTGTAATTGTGATTATATGGAATATTGGAGGATCGAGCATGTTAAGGGATTAAATATGCTCAAGCAAATAAAATTCTATTAAATCTAGGATATAATAATGAACAAATTTACAATCTCTTGTATAACAGTACAATTGAGATTTGAAAGACAAACCATATTGCATATATTATTATTCATAGATCACCCGGTGTATTTGTTTATATGAACTTGATAAAGGGGTCACTAGTGTTTTCTCTGTGAGTTCTATTTGGCTCATCTTATGTGAGTGGGAGATGTTAGATTATTGGGTTGTTGGGTCGAGTCCACTCAAGATGACCCAAACCCATAACCCGATCCAAATCCATTTGAATTGGATTGGATCGAATAACCGCTTGACGGTTACCAGCAGTTATCAGAAAATAACCGCCACCCCTATAAATACTTGATGTATTTCATTTTGTTTAAGAATGATAGAAAATCAATTCCAAAAACTTTACATACACATCATACTACACATATGAGAGAAAAGAGAAAACAAATGGCAAGATAAATTACACTGTGATTTAAGGTTCCTTTTCGCCTTTATGATTGGAATCCGACCAGTTGAACAATCCAAGATTCAGGGTAATTTTCGCTGCGTGGAAACGGGTACACTTTTGGTTTCCGTTTTACTATTTTATAGAATTTATATATTGTATGAATTCTTTCATACGTATCAGAGCCAGGTTGGATTGTTTGCTAGTTTATGATCATAATTACATAATTAAACATGTAATGAAACTTAATTTTTCCATATTGAAAACCTAAGAAATAGATGTATGAAATCCGAATATGTTTTTCTTCTTCATGTGATTATTACACCATTAGATAGGGCTCGAAAAGAGCTTTCCAACGGTATATTACATGCTGAATTTAGATTAGAATTGAAGGAGAAACACAGTTTTGAATCAAAATATAGAGAATCAAAATCTGGAAAAATAGTTTGATAATAAAAGGTGATTGAAGATCTTGAAAACCATTAGGACACTCTTAATTAATGGGAGTGTGATTCACCTTAGCCTTAAATTGAAAAATAAGGACATAAACATACTGGTGATGAAATGTAGAAAATACGAAGGCTGTCCGGTCATCGAACGACATAAGCAAGGAGGCTCGTGCGTCACACGGGCCACCTTGGTGCGTGGCGCGCTGGACCTCACCATCTAACCACGCAAGCGCCACGCGGGCAACACGCGTGCACAACGGCAGCGGTAGCGCCACGTGGTGAAACTTGAATGGCTGAATGATGACGCGTGGACACCTGCATGTGAGACAAGTGGTGAATCGTGCACCGTTAAGATTGTGACGCATGGAAAGCTAATGTTGTGACACGTGTAGCAAGCAAAACGTGTCATGTGGTCACTTGTGTGCACGACGAGTGTTGTCGGTTAACCGTAAGGAGACGCGTGGCCGAATCAGAACGCGACACGTGTCACTAGGACACTTGTAGCTGACGAAGATGTGTCGCGCTGGAGGGCGACACGTGTCTAGATGACATCAGCGAGCGCGGGGAGGTGCGTCTTACACGTGGGCGGCGCATGACCAAGGCTGTTGGTGAGTGGCCGGCATCCGCGGCGTATGACGTTCACGCACCGCCGTTAACGACTACCACTGGTGATTTTTCCGCCGAAAAAAAGATTGTTTTAATATTTTTTTTTTTCTTCTCTTTTCATCAGAATTAATTATTCGCTTTAATTGTGAGCGAAATTATATTATTTTATTTATTTCACTCTATAGGGAGTTGATTTTAAAAAATGCTTTAGTTTTTAAATTAAATTTTATTTAATCTAAAATAATCATGCATGTATTTGTTTATTTTTGGGTTTTGACATGCATTATTATGGGATTGGGTCGACTCGTTATGACAATAAACCATCTAATGATTTGATTGAGATCGTTGTTCTATTAGATAACAAAGAAGTTATCAAAATCTCAAATTGTCAACTAGGATTTTGAGATTAAAGAAACCTCAAATGATTAGCAGGATCTTGAGATCATAAAAATCTTAGACAACAAAATGACGGAGGTCATAGATATTTCGATTATAAGATGTCTGAGAATATAAAGATCTCAAATGATGCTATTTAAATTATGGGTGTCCTAAAATCTTTTGAAAAATGATATTAGAACTACTTTGCGCAAAACACTTACATGTATGGTTTTAGTGAATATTTGGAAATTGGATGATGATGGGTAGCTTGACTATTTTTTTGATTCATGTCTAAAGATTCCCTTATCATATTTATGAGTGTACAATTGCTGCAATATTTTTAGTGAAATGATAATGGATGTGCTAGTATAGACGTAGATAGATATAGATCAAAAGTCTCTAAATAGAATAAATGTCATTTAATGAAATGACATGTGCTTCGAAAAACATAGTTACTGAACTTCTTAAAGAATAAAATTTCTAGCAAAGTGAGATTGAAAAAAGAATTTTAATGTTACGAGTTCAACGATTCGGATGATGTTCCACATCCGAACACTCAACTAGAGAAAGATAGGGAATTGTTTAAATACTCTATTCATGGTGGGAGTGACAGAGCTATTGGAATAGCTTATTCATCTGTTTCCAGTAGGAGCGAAGGGACTAACAAGTTAGTGCTCTCAAATAAATCAACTTGTAGAAGTAACCACAAGGCTATTCCTCGTCATCAATTTGAGATTGAGGGGAAACTTTTATGCTTACTTCACATAATTGTGATGAGCTAAAGAATGTGAATGAGGCTCTCAATTCACCTGCTAGAGATTTTTAGATTAAAGCCATATAATAAGATATGGAGTCAATGAAGTATAACCATGTTTGGAACTTGGTTAAGTTATCGTTTGATCGAAAATCCATTGGAAACAAAATGGGTTCTCTGCATCAAGTATAAGGAAAACGACTCAATAGAGGGATACAAGGTGAGGTTAGTAGCAAAAAAGATATACTTAAATGAAGAGTATAGACTATGAAGAAACCTTTTGCCTTATGGTAAGGTTTGCTTCCATCCACCTTATATTAGCTATCGTCACACACATGAACCTAATATAGCATCAGATGGATGTAAAGATAACATTTCTTAATGGAGAACTAGAGAAAGAAATTGACATGGAGCAATCGGTGAATTTTGTTTCAAAAAAAAAAAAGAAAAAAGGTCAAGAGCTGAAAGTATGTAAGCTCATGCAAATGATCTATGGCTTGAAACAATTCTCTAGACAATGGTACCTCCATTTTCATGAGGCAATCGTGTCCTATGGATTTCAGATAACCAAAGAGGATCGTTGTATGTATGTTAAACTGGTAAAATATAAGTTAATAATATTATCTTTACATGCGAACAATATTCTATTAGCCGAAAATGACAATGAGTTTAAGGTAACCATAAAGTGATGGTTATTCTCAACTTTCGAGATAAAAGATATGGGAAAGGTTACCTATACTCTAGGAGTTAAAAATCAATAGAGATCATTTAAGAAGAATTCTGGCTTCGTCACAAGAGCCATACATCAAAAGATTCTCGAATGATTCTATGTGGCTGATTGTAAGCCTATGGGTACTCCCATCTCAAAGGGTCAATCTCTTTGTCATGAAATATGCCTCAAGACTCTATAAAAGCATGAAAGAATTCAAAGAATCCTTATTCTAGTACTATTAGAAATCTCATGTATACTATGATGTGTACGAGACATGATATTTGCTATGCAGTTGGACTGATTAGTAGATATCAATCTAATCCTGGAGAACATCATCATCTCAACATTCCTACATCTTGGGTATCATCTCTTCGCCACAACTCAATATCCTAGTGAAACACTACGGCCTAACCCATCATAACATGTTCTGCCAACTTAATGCCCCACTTGGTTACAGACCAACGCTACTTGGTCCGGTGTATTTTAGAAAGGGACCCATTACATTGTTCAGCAACATCTTGATTACACATATACTTATATAATGTCTTGTTATTTATTTTAGACACGATTGCACTTTCTCCATTGATAAATGTTGTCTTTACATCCATCTGATGCAATTTCAGGTTCATGTGTGTGACGATAGCTAATACAAGGCGGATCGAAGCAAACCTTACCATAAAGGAGAAGGTTTCTTTATAGTCTATATTCTTCTGTTGAGTATATCTTTTTGCTGCTAACCTCGTCTTGTACCTTTCTATTAAGCCGTTTTTCTTATACTTGATGCGGAGAACCCATTTGTTTCAAATGGATTTTCGATCAGATGATGACTTAACCAAGTCCCAGACATAGTTATACTCCATTGACTCCATTGACTCCATTTCTTATTGTATGGCTTTAATCCAAAAATCTCTAGCAGGTGAATTAGAAACCTTATTCATATTTTTTGGCTCATCACCTGCATGTGTAATCCATCAGCGTATAAAATAATACACTCGCTCGCTGATATTGTAACTGGCTTAATCGGGCTCTCATGATGGTGGGGATACATCACGAGCGGTTCTATTAATGATATTTGGTTTTGAACCTCATCTTGGCTATGACCAAGGTGACATTTCATATATTCTAAGTCCTTGAGATAACAACCTTTAGTTTATTCTCTAAAATATATGTGTCTCATCTTGACTTGCCATCCTAGCAATCAAGGCGACTATACGTGTAAGAATACCAGTCTCCAACCTGACGACATACTTTATATAATTCAAGTGAAATGAAAATGTGCTAGTATTACGTAATGAATTCAATATATTTATTCTTAAATTGATATAATTCAAAGTGACAATTACAACATCACAATCTACGTAGGCCTAAAGATTTGACATGTGATATAAATACATCTCTTGTCACAGCTTTTGTAAATGGGTCTACAACCATTTCATGTGTAGATATATATTTGATCATTACATTTTTTTTTGTCACTATATCTCTAACAAAATTATATTTGGTCTCTATATGCTTCGATTTACTATGATATTTAGCATCTTTGGTATAAGTGATAGCTACCTGACTATCACAGTAAATAGTAATTGACTTTTCTGCATCAGCTTCCATAATTAGATCACTAAAAAATCTCTTAAGCCACACTACTTTTTGGACTACTGTTGAACTTACTATAAATTCGGCTTCCATGGTGGAAAGCGCAATACATGACTGTTTCTTGCTACTCCAAGAGATAGCCCTTTGGCTGAGTAAAAATGCATAACCTGAAGTGGATTTTCGTTCATCCAATTCACCTCCCCAGTCAGCGTCTATATATCCAACCAAACGCATGTTACCACCTTGGTAGCATAAGGAGTAGTCTGCAGTCCCCTTTAGATATGCTAATATTCTTTTTACAGCGATCTAATGTTTTTGACCAGGATTAGATTGATATCTACTAACTAGTCTAACTGCATAACAGATATCAGGTCTTGTACACATCATAGTATACATGAGACTACCAATAACACTGGAGTAAGAAACTCTTTGCATTCTATCACGCTCTTGTGGAGTTTTAGGGCACATTTCAAGACTAAGAGTTTGTCCTTTCGAGATTGGAGTATCTATAGGCTCACAATTTATCCTTTCGAGATGGGAGTATCTATAGGCTTACAATCAGCCATAAAAATCCCCATTACATATTGTGATGAAACACATATAATGAAATCAGCCATTATATGTTGACTCTACAGTCCCCGCCAGGCTCTGATACCAATGAAAGAATTCATACAATATATAAATTCTATAAAACAGAAAAAAGGAAACCAAAAGCATATCCGTTTCTACGCAGCGAAAATTGCCTTGAATCTTGGATTGTTCAACTGGTCAGATTCCAATCACAAAGGCGGAAAGGAACCTCAAATCACAGTGTAATTTGTCTTGCCATTTGTTTTCTCTTTTCCCTCATATGTGTAGTATGATGTGTATGTAAAGTTTCTAGAATTAATTTTCCATCATTCTTTTAACAAAATGAAATATCTCAAGTATTTATAGAGGTGGCGATTATTTTATGATAACCACTAGTAACCGCCAAGTGGTTATTCGATCTAATCCAATTCAAATGGATTTGGATCGGGTCATGGGTTTGGGTCATCTTGGGTGGACCCGACCCAATAACCAAATAATCCAACATCTTCCACTCACATAAGATGAACCAAACAGAACTTACAGAGAAAACACTGGTGACCCCTTTATGATAAGGAGTACAAACATTCATATAGGCAAATATACCATGTGACCTATGAACAATAATATATGTAATGTGGCTTGTCTCTCAAATCTGAATTGTACTGTTATACAAGAGATTGTAAATTTGTTCATTATTATGTCGTAGATTTAATAGAATTTTATTTGCTCGAGCATATTTAATCCCTTAACATGCTCGATCCTCTAATATTCCATATAATCACAATTGCAATTCTAAATTGTAAATTGTCACGACAAGTAACTATAGGAACAAAATAAAATTCATTAAATCTTCCTATCTCACTTTCGTCTCTCGGTCAACAAAAATGACTAACATCATAGTAATATCCCATAGGCCGCATTATCATAGCCATAGAAGACACACTAATGATACAAACATCACCTTATTTCTTTAAGAAAAAATGAACGGTCATTGAGGATATAGGTAGAAGTTTTATATAAACTTCAATGGAACTTATACAATGAGGAATCAGGGATAAATTCACTCATTTTCCATGTCGGTCACAATAAACACACGCGGTATGAAACGCATGTTACAGTGAATCTTATCCTTTAATAAGGACGCGTATGTCTTTTATATTGAGATTATTCATTGTACAGATCTTAGTTCAAACGCTATTCTAGCACCTAACCTGAGTTCCAAAGCTTGCCCTTTCAGCACCTATTATCGAAAAACTCACATCTGGCTTAATCAGGTTCTCATGATGGTGGGGATACATCATGAACGGTTCAATAATTAATTTTAGGTAGAACCTTATCTTGACTACAGTTAAGGCGACATTTCATATATTTCAAGCCCTTAAGAAAATAACCACATTTTTATCCTCTAAAAATATATGTATCTCATCTTAGCTTGCTCTCCTAGCAACCAAGGCGATTGTACGTGTAAAAATACCAATCTCAAAACCTGACGACATACTTTCATATATAATCCATATGAAATGAGTATGTGCTAGCTTTATATAACCAAAATGATGTATCTAATCATAAAACAGATATAACTTAATGTAACAATTATAACATCACAATCTACACAAACTTAAAGACCTAGTATGTGACATAAATATATTTCTTATCGTAACTTTTGTGAGTGGATCCAATACCATCTCTTCATATTCATTTCCAATGGATTTCCGATTAGACGATAACTTAACCAAGTCCCAGACATGGTTGTACTCCACTGACTCCATCTCTTATTGTATGACTTTAATATAAAAAATCTCTAGTAGGTGAATTGAGAGCCTCATTCACATTCTTTGGCTCATCATAATTATGGGAAGCAAGCATAAAAATTTCCCCTTAATCTCAAATTGACGGTGAGGAATAGCCTTGCAGTTACTTCTACGAGTTGATTTATTTGAGGACACTAACTTATTAGTTTCTTCGCTCCCACTAGGAACAGATGAATAAGTTATTCCAATAGCTTTATCACTTCCACTAGGGATAGAGTATTCAAACAACTCTCTATCTTCCTCTAGTTGAGTGTTCGGATTTGGAACATCGTCCGAATTGTTCAACTCGTACAGTTAAAATTCATTTTCAACTTCACCTCTATTAGGAAAATCATTCTCTAAGAAGTTCACATCTAGTGACTCTAATCAGTAATGGTTCCATTTGAGTTTCTCCTATGAGTACATATCCTTTTGAGTGCTTGGAGTATCTAATAAAGATACACTTATTTCTTTTAGCACCAAACGTTTCATATGTATTGGAAAAATCATGCATATATCATGTGCACCTCCATGGTCGCATATAAGTAAGTTCAGGTTTCCTACTTGTCCATAATTTATAGGGTGTGGAAGTTACTGTCTTGATAGGGACCTTATTCAGAATGTAAGTAACCGCTAATAGCGTATCTCCCTAGTAAGATAATGGGAGATTTTACTTGTGTCATAATAGATCTTACAATTTCTAGTAATATTCTATTCTTCTTTTCCGCTACACCATTTTGTTGTGGAATTTTAGAAACGGTCAACTGTATATCAATACCTTTCTCATGACATAATGTCTCAAATTATTTAGAAAGATATCTTATCCTCGGTCAGTCCGCAAGACCTTAACAGTTCTATCTAACTGATTCTTCACCAAGTTTAGATACATTCTAAAGTAATCTAATACTTCAGATTTATACGAGATCAGATAGATATGACCAAAACATGTAATCATCTATGATAGCTATAATTTCTAGCTCTCACATTTATTGGTCCACAGATATCAGAATGAATTAACTATAATTGATTCTCAGCCTCAATTTCTTTTCCAAAAGGTTTTCTAGTTGTTTTTTTTGTTGTTTTTCTACTAGACAACTTTCACATAAAGATAAATCTATCTTATTGAGGGGAATCTCAAAAACTCTCTTTGGACAATCTATTCATTCGATTCTTGTCGATATGCCTTAGTCTAATATGCCAAGTATAAACATCAATATTGGCAACAACAACGAAAGCGATTAATGAAAGACAACTATCGCATTAATAGTACCGTCAAATTCGATATTTAATATAATAAAACCGTCCATCAGATATTCGGTGCCTAATCTCATTGAATTTAGATAAATCATCAAACAGTTGCTTTGAAAAGTTAAACTATATCCTAAACCTAGAAGGAAAATTATAGAGATAAGATTCAATCGAATCTTTGGAGCATACAGGATATCATGGAGATACAACGCTTGGCCACCTCGCAGAATCACTTTACAGGTGTCAATCTTTTTCACTGCAATTTTTGAGTTGTTCCCCACGTAGATTCATTTTATTCCTCGTCATCAATATGTAACAGCTCTACCTCACGGTCTTGGGCCTCGGCCTTCACGGTCTTGGTAGGCCGGCTCACCCTACCCGGGCCTTGGCCCACGATGGATCCCCCACAAGGCTGATGAGCAGATACTGTCCCTCTGCCTTCTGAGGGATTTTACCTGCTCAACACAATTATGTGAAGCAAGCATAAAAGTTTCCCCTCAATCTCAAATTGATAATGAGGAATAGCCTTGCAGTTACTTCTACGAGTTGATTTATTTGCGGACGCCAACTTGTTAGTCCCTTTGCTCCCACTAAGAACAAATGAATAAGCTATTCCAATAGTTTTATCACTCCCACTAGGAATAGAGTATTCAAACAACTCTCTATCTTCCTCTAGTTGAGTGTTCAGATTTGAAACATCGTTCGAATCGCTCAACTCGTACAATTAAAATTCCTTTTCAACTTCACCTCTGCTAGGAAATTCATTCTCTAAGAAGTTCACATCTAGTGACTCTGATTTAGTAATGCTTCCATTTGAGTTTCTCCTATGAGTACATATCCTTTTGAGTGCTTGGAGTATCTAATAAAGATACACTTATTTCTTTTAGCACCAAACCTTTCATATTTAATGGAAAAATCATGCATATATCATGCGCACCCTTATAGTCGCATATAAGTAAGTTCAGGTTTCCTACCTGTCTATAATTCATTGGGTGTGAAAGTTACTGACTTAGTAAGGACCTTATTCAGAATGTAAGTAGCCGTTAATAGCGCATCTCCCTAGTAAGATAATGGGAGATTTTACTTGTGTCATCATAGATCTTACAATTTCTAGTAATATTCTTTTCTTCTTTTTTGCTACACCATCTTATTGCGGAATCCTAGAAATGGTCAACTGTATATCAATACCTTTCTCATGACATAATGTCTTAAATTATTCAGAAAGATATCTTATCCTCGGTCAGTCCGCAAGACCTTAACAATTCTATCTAATTGATTCTCCACCAAGTTTAGATACATTCTAAAGCAATCTAATACTTTAGATTTATGGGAGATCAGATAGATATGACCAAAACATGTGTAATCATCTATGATTGTTATAATTTCTAGCTCTCACATTTATTGGTCCATAGATATCAAAATGAATTAACTATAATTGATTTTCAGCCTTAATTCCTTTTCTAGATGGTTTACTAGTTGTTTTTTTGCTAGATAACTTTCACATGAAGGTAAATCTATCTTATTGAGGGAATCTTAAAATCCCTCTTTAGGCAATCTATTCATTTGATTCTGGCCCATATGCCTTAGTCTAGCATGCCAAGTATAAATATCAATATTAGCAACATCAGTAAAAGTGATTAATGAAAGACAACCATCGTATTAATAGTACCGTCAAATTTGGTATTTAATACAATAAAACCATCCATCGGATATCTAGTGTCTAATCGCACTAAATTTAGATAAATCCTTAAATAGTTGCTATGAAAAGTTAAACTATGTCCTAAACCTAGAAGGACAATTACAGAGATAAGATTCAATCGAATTTTCGAAGCATATAGGATATCATGGAGATACAACACTTGGCCACTTCGCAGAATCACTTTGCAGGTTCCAATTCCTCTTACTTCAACTTTTGAGTTGTTCCCCACGTAGATTCATTTTGTTCCTCAGTTGATTCGATGGTATTCTACAAATGCTCCTCTGTCTCTAGCTATATTGTTTGTGGCTCTTAAGTCTCTTTCTTATGTTCAGTGCATTAACGAGTGAAATAACCCATCTTGCCACAGTTGAAATACTTTAACTAACTTTTGTAATTCCTTGCACAACCACGCTTACCCTTCTTGTGTTTTCCGGTCTCATCCATGTTGGATGTACAGACGCTGATGTGGAAAGTGATTTGGATGAGCAAAAATCTACATTAAGTTATGCATTTTTGCTCAGCCAAGGTGCTATCTCTTGGAATAACAAAAAGCTATCATACATTACGCTGTCCACCATGGAAGCTGTATTCATAGCATGTTCAGTTGCAGTTTAGGAAGCAGTTTGCCTCAAGAGATTCGTGAAGAATCTAAATTCGAAATTAATGTGAAGTGCTAATCTATATGAAATGAATACAATTCCGCTCATTTCATATATAATCTGTATATATATATGAAATAAATAAAATCTATATATAGTGAACAGTCATTGAGGATAGAAATATTGGTATACGAATAAATAAAATCTATATATATATATATATATTTATAATCTATATATATATAGATTATAAATATATTTTATTTATAGATTATAAATCCGCCCATTTCATATATAATTTATATATATCGATTTTATTTATAGATTATAATTCCGCTCATTTCATATATAATTTATATATATATAGATTATAAATATATTTTAAAGTGATAATCTATAGATTTTTTTTTTCATATAAAAATGACAAGAAGTTTAAGGTAACCATAAAGTGATGGTTATTCTCAACTTTCGAGATAAAAGATATGAGAGAGGTTACCAATATTTTAGGAGTTAAAAATCAATAGAGATCGTTTAAGGAGATTCTGGCTTCGTCACAAGAGCCATACATCAAAAGATTCTCGAACAATTCTATGTGGCTGATTGTAAGCCTATGGGTACTCCCATCTCAAAGGGTCAAACTCTTTGTCATGAAATATGCCTCAAGACTCTATAAAAGCATGAAAGAATTCAAAGAATCTTTATTCTAGTACTATCAGAAGTCTCATGCATACTATGATGTGTACGAGACATGATATTTGCTATGCAGTTGGACTGATTAATAATATCAATCTAATCTTGGACAGAAATATTGGATTGCTGTGAAAAAAATTTTAGAAAGAAACTGTTTATTACTCCCTATGTCACCAAGATAACAACATGCGTCTTGTTAGGTATACAAACGTTGATAAGGGAGTGTATTTGGATAAGCAAAAAATCTGCATCTGGTTATGCATTTTTTGCTCAACCAAGGTGCTATCTCTTGGAGCAATAAAAAGCTATCATATATTACGCTGTCCACTATGGAAGTTGTATTCATAGCATGTTCAGCTGTAGTTTAGAAAACAGTCTGGCTCAAGAGATTCTTGAATAATCTAAATTCGAAATTAATGTGAAAAAGTCAGTTACTGTATACTATGATAGTTAGGCAGCAATTGTTTATACTAAATATACAAAATGTCGTAGAAAATCGAAGCACATAGAGACTAAGTACAATTTCGTCAGGGATATAATGATAAAAAGAATGTAACAATTTAGTATTCATCTACACATGAGATGGTATTGGATCCACTCACAAAAGCTGTGATAAGAGATATATTTATGTCACATACTAGATCTTTGACTTTGTGTAGATTGTGATGTTATAATTGTTGCATTAAGTTATATCTGTTTTATGATTAGATACGTCATTTTGGTTATATAAAGCTAGCACATATTCATTTCACATAGATTATATATGAAAGTATGTCGTCAGGTTTTGACATTGGTATTCTTACACGTACAATCGCCTTGGTTGCTAGGAGAGCAAGTTAAGATGAGACACATGTATTTTTAAAGGATAAAAAATGGGTTATTCCCTTAAGGGCTTGAAATATATGAAATATCGCCTTGACTGTAGTCAAGATAAGGTTCTACCTAAAATTAATTATTGAACTGCTCATGATGTATCCCCACCATCATGAGAACCTGATTAAGCCAAATGTGAGTTTCTAGATAATAGGTGCCGAAAGAGCAAGCTTTGGAACTCAGGTTAGGCGCTAGGAAAGCGTTTGAACTAAGATTTGTACAGTGAATAATCTCAATATAAAAGACATATGCGTTCTTATTAAAGGATAAGATTCATTGTAACAAGCGTTTCATACCACGTGTGCTTATCATGACCGATATGGAAAATGATTGAATTTATCTTTGATTCCTCATTGTGTAAGTTCCATTAAAGTTTATAAAAAACTTCTACCTATGTCCTCAATGACTGTTCACTTTGTCTCAAAGTAATGAGGTAATGTTTGTATCATTAGTGTGTCTTCTATAGCTATGATAATGCGGTCTATGGAACATTACTATGATGTCAGTCATTTTTGTTGACCGAGAGACAAAAGTGAGACAGGAAGATTTAATGAATTTTTATTTTATTCTTATAGTTACTTGTCGCGACAATTTGCAATTTGGAATTGCAATTGTGATTATATGGAATATTGGAGGATCGAGCATGTTAAGGGATTAAATATGCTCGAGCATATAAAATTCTATTAAATCTAGGACATAATAATAAATAAATTTACAATCTCTTGTATAACAGTATAATTGAGATTTGAAAGACAAACCACATTGTATATATTATTGTTCATAGGTCACACGGTGTATTTGTCTGTATGAATGCCTGTACTTCTTGTCATAAAAGGGTAACTAGTGTTTTCTCTGTGAGTTCTATTTGGCTCATCTTGTGTGAGTGGGAGATGTTGGATTATTGGATTGTTATGTAATGATGTTATATAAATATGTAATGATATAATGTATCTGATATGTATAATGACTGTAAGTGAAAGAGCCATGAACTATGTAGCTAGAGATAGAGGAGCATTTGTAGAGTACCGTCGGATCAGCCGAGGAACAAAATGAATCTAAGTGGGGAACAACTCAAGAGTTGAAGTGAAAGAGATTGACACCTGTATAGTGATTCTGCGAGGTGGCCAAGTGTTGTATCTCCATGATATCCTGTATGCTCCAAAGATTCGATTGAATCTTATCTCTGTACTTGTCCTTCTAGGTTTAGGATATAGTTTAACTTTTCAAATCAACTTTTTGATGATTTATCCAAATTCAGTGAGATTAGGCACCGAATATCTGATGGATGGTTTTATTATATTAAATATTGGATTTGACGGTACTAATAATGCGATAGTTGTCTTTCATTAATCGCTTTTGTTGTTGTTGCCAATATTGATGTTTATACTTGGCATACTAGACTAAGGCATATCGGCCAAAATCGAATGAATAGATTGTCCAAAGAGGGATTTTAAGATTTCCCTCACTAAGATAGATTTGTCTTTATGTGAAAGTTGTTTAGTAGAAAAACAACTAGAAAACCATTTGGAAAAGAAATTGAGGCTGAGAATCAATTATAGTTAATTCATTCTGATATCTATGAACCAATAAATGAGAGAGCTAGAAATTATAGCTATCATAGATGATTATATGCTTCGGTCATATCTCCTATAAATCTGAAGTATTAGATTACTTTAGAATGTATCTAAACTTGGTGGAGAATCAGTTAGATAGAACTGTTAAGGTCTTGCGGACTGACCGAGGATCAGATATCTTTCTGAATAATTTGAGACATTATGTCATGAGAAAGGTATTGATATACAGTTGACCATTTCTAAGATTCCGCAATAAGATGGTGTAGTGGAAAAGAAGAATAGAATATTACTAGAAATTGTAAGATCTATAATGACACAAGTAAACCTCCCATTATCTTACTAGGGAGATGCCCTATTAACGGCTACTTACATTCTGAATAAGGTCCTTACCAAGTCAGTAACTTCCACACCCAATGAATTATAGACAGGTAGGAAACCTAAACTTACTTATATGCGACCATCGGGGTGCGCATGATATATGCATGATTTTTCCAGTAAATATGAAAAGTTGGGTGCTAAATGAAATAAGTGTATCTTTATTAGATACTCCAAGCACTCAAAAGGATATGTACTTATAGGAGAAAACTCAAATGGAAGCATTACTGAATCGGAGTCACTAGATGTGAACTTCTTAGAGAATGAATTTCTTAGCAGAGGTGAAGTTGAAAAGGAATTTTAATTGTACAAGTTGAATGATTCAGACGATGTTCCAAATCCGAACACTCAACTAGAGGAAGATAGAGAGTTGTTTGAATACTTTATCCCTAGTAGGAGTGATAAAGCTATTGGAATAACTTATTCATCTATTCCTAGTGGGAGAGAATGGACTAACAAGTTAGTGCTCTCAAATAAATCAACTTGTAGAAGTAACCACAAGATTATTCCTCGTCTGACCTATGAACATATATGCAATGTGGCTTGTCTCTCAAATCTCAATTGTACTGTTATACAAGAAATTGTAAATTTGTTCATTATTATGTCCTAGATTTAATAGAATTTTATTTGCTCAAGCATATTTAATCCCTTAACATACTCGATCCTCTAATATTCCATTTAATTACAATTGCAATTCTAAATTGCAAATTGTCTCGACAAGTAACTATAAGAACAAAACAAAATTTATTAAATCTTCCTGTCTCACTTTTGTCTCTCGGTCAAGAAAAATGATTGACATCATAGTAATGTCCCATAGGTCGAATTATCATAGCCATAACTAGCTCAATTGGTACTTGTCGTGCTTCTATTTGACTATATGGCTTTGGTCTTAACAATGAAAAAATTCATACAGAATATAAATTCTATAAAATAGTAAAACGGAAACCAAAAGTGTACCCGTTTCTACGTAGCGGAAATTATCCTGGATCCTGGATTGTTCAACTAGTCGGATTCCAATCACATAGTCAGAAAAGAACCTCAAATCACAGTGTAATTTGCTTTACCATTTGTTTTCTCTTTTCTTTCATATGTGTAGTATGATGTGTATGTAAAGTTTCCAGAATTGATTTTCCATCATCCTTTAACAAAATGAAATACCTCAAGTATTTATAGAGGTGTCGGTTATTTTCTGATAACCACTAGTAACCGCCAAGCGGTTATTCGATCCAATCCAATTCAAATGGATTTGGATCGGGTCATAGGTTTGGGTCATCTTGGGTGGACCCGACCCAACAACCCAATAATCCAACATCTCCCACTCACATAAGATGAACCAAATAGAACTTACAGAGAAAACACTGGTGACCCCTTTATGATAAGAAGTACAGGCATTCATACAGGCAAATACACCATGTGACCTATGAACAATAATATATACAATGTGGCTTGTCTCACAAATCTCAATCGTACTGTTATACAAGATATTGTAAATTTGTTCATTATTATGTCGTAGATTTAATAGAATTTTATTTGCTCGAGCATATTTAATCCCTTAACATGCTCGATCCTCTAATATTCCATATAATCATTATTGCAATTCCAAATTGCAAATTGTCGCGACAAGCAACTATAAGAATAAAATAAAAATTCATTAAATCTTCCTGTCTTACTTTCGTCTCTTGGTCAACAAAAATGACTGACATCATAGTAATGTCCCATAGACTTCATTATCATAGTCATAGAAGACACACTAATGATGCAAACATCACCTCATTACTTTGAGACAAAGTGAACAATCATTAAGGACATAGGTAAAAGTTTTATATAAACTTCAATGGAACTTACACAATGAGGAATCAGAGATAAATTCACTCATTTTCCATGTCGGTCATGATAAGCACACGCGGTATGAAATGCATGCTACAGTGAATCTTATCATTTAATAAGAATGCGTATGTCTTTTATATTGAGATTATTCACTGTACAGATCTTAGTTCAGACGTTTCCTAACGCCTAACCTGAGTTCCAAAGCTTGCCCTTTCGGCACCTATTATCGAGAAACTCACATCTGACTTAATCAGGTTCTCATGATGGTGGGGATACATCATGAGCGGTTCAATAATTAATTTTAGGTAGAACCTCATCTTGACTACAGTTAAGGCGACATTTCATATATTTTAAGCCCTTAAGAGAATAACCCCATTTTTATCCTTTACAAATATATGTGTCTCATCTTAGCTTGCTCTCCTAGCAACCAAGGCGATTGTACGTTTAAAAATATCAATGTCAAAACCTGACGACATACTAACCTAATGTAAAAATCTCTCTATTGAGCTGTTTTCCTTATACTTGATGCAGAGAACCCATTTTGTTTCCAATGGATTTTCAATCAAACGATAACTTAACCAAGTTCCAGATATGGTTATACTTCATTGACTCCATATCTTATTATATGGCTTTAATCTAAAAATCTCTAGCAGATGAATTGAGAGCCTCATTCACATTCTTTGGCTCATCACAATTATGTGAAGTAAGGATAAAAGTTTCCCCTCAATCTCAAATTGATGATGAGGAATAGCCTTGTGGTTACTTTTACAAGTTGATTTATTTGAGAGCACTATTTTGTTAGTCCCTTCGCTCCCACTCATGACCCCTTTATGATAAGGAGTACAAGCATTCAGACAGGCAAATACACCGTGTGACCTATGAACAATAATATATGCAATGTGGCTTGTCTCTCAAATCTCAATTGTACTGTTATACAAGAGATTATAAATTTGTTCATTATTATGTCGTAGATTTAATAGAATTTTATTTGGTCGAGCATATTTAATCCCTTAACATGCTCGATCCTCTAATATTCCATATAATCACAATTGCAATTCTAAATTGCAAATTGTCGCGCCGTCTTGCCGATGTCTTTAGGTGATGTAAACACCGCTCGTTTCCTCAGAATTTCATCCTAGTTAGATTTTTGCTCTTAGTTCTCAATTTAGGTCTAATGTGAATCACACTCTCCTTGAATGAGAGTGTCATAATGTTTTTCATGGTTTCAATCACCCTTTATTTTCAAACTATTTTTTCAGATTTTGATTCTCTACATTTTGATTTAAACTTGTTTTTCTCATTTGATTCTAATTCAAATTGGGCATGTAATATACCGATAGAAAGATCTTTTCGAGCTCTATCTAATGGTGTAATAATCACACGAAGAAGAAAAACATAAAATGATATTAATGACTAAAAACATATTGGGATTTCATACATCTATTTCTTAGGTTTTGCAATCTTAAAAAATTAAGTTTCATGGCAATTTGCATCATGTAATCATGATTTTAAACCAGCAAACAACCTAAGGGGGCTCTGATACCAATGAAAGAATTCATACAATATATAAATTCTATAAAACAGTAAAACGGAAACCAAAAGCGTACTCGTTTCAACGCAGTAAAAATTGTCCTGGATCCTGGATTATTCAACTAGTCGGATTCCAATCACAAAGTCAGAAAGGAACTTCAAATCACGGTATAATTTATCTTGCCATTTGTTTTCTCTTTTCTCTCATATGTACTATTATACAAGAGATTGTAAATTTGTTCATTATTATGTCCTAGATTTAATAGAATTTTATTTGCTCGAGCATATTTAACTCTTAACGTGCTCGATCCTCTAATATTTCATATAATCACAATTACAATTTCAAATTGCAATTAGTCGTAACTAGTAACTATAAGAACAAAATAAAATTCATTAAATCTTCCTATCTCACTTTTGTCCCTCGGTCAACAAAAATGACTGACATCATAGTAATATCCCATAGGCCCCATGATCATAGCCATAGAAGACAGACTAATGATGCAAACATCACCTCATTACTTCTAGACAGAGTGAACAGTCGTGGAGGACATAGATAAAAGTTTTATACAAACTTCAATGGAGCTTACACAATGAGGAATCGGGAATAAATTCACTCATTTTCTATGTCGGTCACGATAAGCACACGCGGTATGAAATGTATGTTACAGTGAATTTTATCCTTTAATAAGGACGTGTATGTCTTTTATATTGAGATTATTCACTATACAGATCTTAGTTCAGACACTTTCCTAACGCCTAACCTAAGTCCTAAAGCTTACCTTTTCGACGCCTATTATCAAGAAACTCATATCTGGCTAAATCAGGTTCTAATGATGGTGGGGATACATCACGAGCGGTTTAATAATTCATTTTAGGTAGAACCTCATCTTGACAACAGTAAAGGCGAAATTTCATGTATGTCAAGCCCTTAAGAGAATAACCTCATTTTAATCCTCTAAAAATATATATGTCTCATTTTAGCTTGCTCTCCTAGCAACCAAGGCGACTGTACATGTAAGAATATCAGTCTCAAAACCTGACGACATACTTTCATATATAATCAATGTGAAATGAATATATGCTAGCTTTATATAAACAAAATGACGTATCTAATCATAAAACAAATATAACTTAATGTAACAATTATAACATCACAATCTATACAAACTCAAAGACCTAGTATATGACATAAACACATTTCTTGTCACAACTTTTGTGAGTGGATCCAATACCATCTCATATGTAGATGTATACTAAATTGTTACATTCTTTTCGTCATTATATTTGGAAATTGCCCTGTCTCATGTATATTATGATGTGTACATGTTACATGATACTTGTCCAACTACAACTTAATGAAAGAATTCATACAGTATATAAATTCTATAAAATAGTAAAACGGAAACCAAAAGCGTACCCGTTTCTACGTAGCGAAAATTATCCTGAATCCTGGATTGTTCAACTGGTCGGATTCCAATCACAAAAGTGGAAAGGAACCTCAAATCACAATGTAACTTGTCTTGTCATTTGTTTTCTCTTTTCTCTCATATGTGTAGTATGATGTGTATGTAAAGTTTCTGGAATTGATTTTCCATCATTCTTAAACAAAATGAAATACATCAAGTATTTATAAGGGTGGTGGTTATTTTCTGATAACCGCTAGTAAGCACCATGCGGGATGTTGGATTATTGGGTTGTTGGGTCGGGTCCACCCAAGATGACTTAAACCCATGACCCGATCCAAATCCATTTGAATTAGATTGGATCGAATAACCACTTGGTGGTTACTAGCGGTTATCAGAAAATAATCGCCACTCCTATAAATACTTGATGTATTTCATTTTGTTTAAGAATGATGGAAAATCAATTCCAGAAACTTTACATACACATCATACTACACATATGAGAGAAAATAGAAAACAAATGGCAAGATAAATTAAACTGTAATTTAAGGTCCATTTCCGCCTTTGTGATTGGAATCCGATCAGTTGAACAATCCAAGATTCAGGGTAATTTCCACTGCGTAGAAACGGGTATGCTTTTGGTTTCCATTTTACTGTTTTATAGAATTTATATTTTGTATGAATTCTTTCATTGGTATCAGAGCCAAGTTGGATTGTTTGCTGGTTTATGATCATAATTACATGATTAAACATGCAATGAAACTTAATTTTTCCATATTCAAAACCTAAGAAATAGATGTATAAAATCCGAATTCGTTTTTAGGAATTAACATCATCTTATGTTTTTCTTCTTCGTGTGATTATTACACCATTAGATAGGGCTCGAAAAGATCTTTCCAACGGTATATTACATGCTCAATTTGGATTAGAATTGAAAGAGAAATACAGTTTTGAATGAAAATATAAAGAATCAAAATATGGAAAAATAGTTTGATAATAAAAGGTGATTGAAGATCTTGAAAACCATTAGGACACTCTCAATTAAGGGAAGTGTGATTCACCTTAGCCTTAAATTGAAAAATAAGGACATAAACGTAATGGTGATGAAATGTGAAAAAATATAAAGGCTATCCGGTCATCGAACAACATAGGCAAGAAGGCGCATGTGTCACACGTGCCACCTTGCCACGTGGCGCACTGGACCTCAACCATCCAGCCACGTGGGCGGCACGCGTGCACATCGGTAGTGGTAGCATCACATGGCAAAACTTGAATGGCTGAATGATGACGTGTGGACACTTGCATGTGAGACAAGTGGTGAATCGTGCACCGTTAAGATTGCGATGCGTGGAAAGCTGATGTTGTGACACGTGTAGCAAGCAGAACGTGCCACGTGGTCACTTGTGCGGACGACGAGTGTTGCTAGTTAACTGTAGGGAGATGCATGTCTGAATCACAACGTGACACATCTTATTAGGACACTTGTAGCTGACAAAGATGTGTCGCGCTGGGGGGCAACATGTGTCTAGATGACGTCAGTGAGCACGGGGAGGCACGTGACCAAGGTTGCTGGCGAGTGGTCGGCGTCTACGGTGCATGATGTTCAAACGCCGTTGTCAACGGCTGTCGCCGGTGATTTTTTCGACGAAAAAAAAATTGTTTTAATATATTTTTTTTTCTTCTCTTTTCATCCCAATTAATTATTCGCTTTAATTGTGAGAGGAATTATTTTATTTTATTTATTTAACTCTATATGGAGTTGATTTAAAAAAATGCTTCAGTTTTTAAATTAAATTTTATTTACTCTAAAATAATCATGCATGTATTTATTTATTTTTGGGTTTTAACATGCATTATTATGGGATTGGCTCAACTCGTTATGACAATAAACCATCTAATGATTTGATTGAGATCGTTGTTCTATTAGATAACGAAGAAGTTATCAAAATCTCAAATTGTCGACCTAGATTTTGAGATTAAAGAAACCTTAAATGATTAGTAGGATCTTGAGAACATAAAAATCTTAGACAATAAAATGACGGAGGTCATAGATATTTCGATTATGAGATGTCTAAGAATATAAAGATCTCAAATGATGCTATTTAAATTATTGGTGTCCTAAAATCTTTTGGAAAATGATATTAGGATTGCTTTGCGCAAAACACTTACATGTATGGTTTAGTGAATATTTGAAAATTGGATGATGATTGATAGCTTGACTATTTTTTCGATTGCTGTCCAAAGATTCATTTATCATATTTATGAATGTACAGTTGCTGTAATATTTTTAGTGAAATGATAATGGATGTGCTAGTATGGACGTAGATAAATATAGATCAGAAGTCTCTAAATAGAATAAATGTCATTTAATGAAATGACATGTGCTTCGAAAAACATAGTTACTGAACTTCTTAAAGAATAAATTTTCTAGCAAAGGTGAGATTGAAAAAAGAATTTCAATGTTACAAGTTGAACGATTCGAATGATGTTCCACATCCAAACACTTAACTAGAGAAAGATAGAGAATTGTTTAAATACTTTATTCCTAGTGGGAGTGATAGAGCTATTGGAATAGCTGATTCATCTGTTCGCAGTGGATTGGCAGAACATGTTGTGATGGGTCAGGCCGCGGTGTTTCACTAGGATATTAAGTTGTGGCGGAGAGATGATACCCAAGATGTGGGAATGTTGAGATGAGGATGTTCTCCAGGGGCCAAGTGTTGGGGGACAGTAGATGTGATGCCCAACCGTGGTTTATAGCTGAGAGATGTGTCAACGTGACTAGGAAGCAGAGTGGGACTTCCAGCACGACTAAGAGATGTTGACTCCGTAGTCCCCGCTAGGCTACTAAGAAATATTCTACTGTCCCCCAACACTTGGCCTTTGGAGAACATCCTCATCTCAACATTCCCACATCTTGGGTATCAACAACTAATTGAAAATACTTCAATTTAAAATACTTCAAAATAATATAGCACTCACCTTATTCAAGTTTCCTTAAATGAGCTCCAATAGCCTTCATTGGTTCCACTTCCTCCCTTTTCACCAACACATCACATAATTACTTAAAACACACTCATTTTAACTTCACAAAGCTTATCACATAACTTACAACTCAATTAATTCATGGAATCACTATTTTACCAACTTACTTCCCTACTCGTTTTCAACTTAATTGAGGCTTTAAAATTCCATTTTCTTTGCATGGACCTTACTTATATACACCTAGGAGCATCCCCATATGCCCGAAATAATTTTCTGGAGCTCGAAACGAAAAGTCAAAATTTTTGGAGCCCTCTTGGCCGAGTACTGTTCACAGCCCATCCTAGGGCTGTTCTTGACCTCATTTTTGCTCCATTCATCTCCCTAACTCACATTTTGATCACCCGTAAAACGATTCTGAAAAATTCCAACAAACGGGTGGCGAAACCTAGGAAAAACCTACTTTTTTCATCACTTTTTCAATGCCATTTTCACATTTTTCCATCTTAATTTTAAATTCTTCTTTCCCGAATGTCATACATAATCATACATACTCACTTAATGCATATAAACACATACATGAGATGATATTTCATGATTTCCATCAATACCCTTCACCTAAGGCCATAAACTACAAGTTGTCTAAATTGATTTCTAACATTTCCATTAACTTATCATAGGTATCTCCATCATAATCTCAACATGAAATCATGGTTAAAACATGAGAATTCTATTTGATTCCATCATCCCTCACTATGGCCTTTTATGCCATAAAATACACCAATTCAATTTCATTCAAGTTTTGCATTTTATTTCACTTAGGCATTTCATCAAACACTTGGTGAGCAATTTATTTTAACTACAACCATCTCATACCAAACTTAGGTTCTTTCCCACCAAAACCCTACCCTATTAAACTTAATGATTTCCATGAAATTTACACTTACTTTTTGTCTCATAAAACTCATCATTCATCATACATAAAAACCCATACCAAAAATCCATAAAATCATCATCATAAATATCAACACAACATCATTTAAAACAATTTCAAAAACCACAAAACTAACCTTGGTTTTGCTTGATCTTGCTTCCAACTTGTTTTTCTAACTCAAACTTGCTTAGATTCTTGGTTAGGAACTTGAAATGGCATGGAACCCACTCATTTCCCCTTCATTTTGTGCTTGGCCGAGCATGCTTCTTCTCCCTCTCATATCTCTCGGTTTTGTGCTTCATTTGGCGTGAAAATGGGTCAATTTGGTGCTAAGTGTTGATATTTATATTGACCTTTCTTTAAAATGACCATTATGTCCCTTAAATAATTAGATTTTGGCCCTTAACTTTTGTTTATTCCATTTTGTCCCATTTCATGTCAACTTATTTCAAATTGATCCATAAACTTCCATAATTATCCATTCAATTTGCTTTAATCCATTTTAATTAATCTCAACCACATATTTAGTCAAAAGATGACTATTAGGTGTTAATCCACCATTGGTCCATTAATAATCACATGGATTGTGCTTTTAGAATGAGTTTAATATCATAAAATCTCATTTATACCCTTAACATTAAAAATTAATACAATTCATTCTGAAATAAATTTCAAATTAATTCTATGATCACCCATTCATCAAATTGACTTTACAATACTCTAATTGGATCTCTTAGGACTCAATCCATGACTTTGAAAAAAATTCAAACGGAGTTTAGGTCAACAGTATTCATAATCCTTCCATAAGGGTGTTTTCGTTGGGTAACTTTTGGAACCTTTAGAAATTATCCAAACGAACTCATTTTTACTCCGTTTCAGTTTTTATTGGGTCCTATTAATCATTCTAAATATTTTCGATTTTTTCGGGGTCCGTCTCAAAATTTCACTATTCATCGGGTACTATTCATCTGGAGATACTATTCACCCAAAAATATTACTATTCATCCGTAAATTCAGTGTTAATCATAAAATGAAAGTTTGGGGTCCTACACAGTTAGTCCAGTCAGTGTGTCAACCATGCACGTATAGAGGTATATGATAGCTAGCTTCCCGTAGCGATGAGGTTTTCTGCTACGTGGGACTAGAAAAATGACCTAAGCGATGAGTAATGCCATTTGGAGCGATGGGAAATTCCGCTCTATCATGTACCTTGGGTGCCAAGTGATATATAGGCAATGGTGGTTGATTTTATTTCATGTAAATGGTTTTAATAAAATGGATTTCCACCACGATTACGACTACAGCATGAAAGAAATGTTAATGGCTACTTTATTTTTAATACGCATGAATTATTTTTATTAGCACATACTTACGTATATATGCGTATTATAATTGAGGTTTTCATTTTATGCACTTCTATTTTATATGACATATTTATCTCAAACAATTGCATTATATTTAATAAATGTTTTAGGGAGGTATTTTCCTAAAGTAGGTAGATAGAAAATTATGACGCTCAATGAGCTTGTTAGTTCACTCTTTACTTTATTTTTCCAAAACAAAATCTCCCCAAGTGTAGGTGCAGGTGCCACAGCTTCAGAGACCCCTACCAGAGAGTAGTTGAGTGTTGTCGGGTGCAGCTGCTTTTGCTTTCTATTTTGCATGTGATCATGAACATGCTTTCATGAATAAACTATTTTGCAAACTTCGAACTTGAATTTGAATTAAACTTCGTACTCGTTGCATTTCATGATATGAGATATTCAAGTTACTTTTGAAATTGCATTCATTGGGTTTGTGGTTGATTTGTGGATTTGAAATGAGGGCCTCAGGCCCGGTAGTTGAGAAAATTGTTTGCATTTGAAGTGTACAGGTTTCTTAATATTTTCTTACAGGTTGGATTTTCATAAATGCAGCCGTTGTGTTGTTGAAATTTTTATAAACCTTATTTTATAAATGTGTTTTAAAAAGAAAAAATTCTCACCGAATTCCGCAAGATCTGAAATCTTTACAGAGTTTTAGAAAAGGGTTTTCAGTTAAAAGAACACGGCTTAACTTCGCGGGAACCTTTCAGCCGGTGAAGATTCCGTTTAGAAGGCTACCGTAGGGTGCCGAACGGGTTGCTTAATAGGTTATAGGTTTGGGGCCCATCACTACATCTTGCTATGCTTGTGCACATGCATTAAACTACGTTTAGAGGTGCCACAAAGTTTCTTATGATGTAATAAACATTTATAGATTTCGTAAGGTTTCTTACGATGCTCGTGCAGATGCTTCAAATTACGTTTAGAGGTGTCATAAGGTTTCTTATGATACACGTGTTGTAAGCCCTCGACCTTATTTATGGATGAATAGTAATATTTTCGGGTGAATATTATTCGATGAATAGTAAAATATTGAGACGAACCTTGGAAAATCGAAAATATTTAAAATGATTAATAGGACCCAATAAAACTGAAACGGAGTAAAAATAAGTCTGTTTGGGTAGTTTCTGAAGGTTCTGAAAGTTACCTGATGAAAACGCCCTTATGGACAGAATTGTGAATACAGTTGATCTAAACTTCGTTTGAACTTTTTTCGAAACCATGGATTAAGTTCTAAGAGATCTAATTTGAGTATTGTAAAATCAAATTAATGAATGGGTGATCATAGAATTAATTTGGAATTTATTTCGAAATGAATTATAAATTATATTAAGTGAATAGTAAGTATGACAAGAGACTAAAATGAAATAAGTTTTCTTACTTGTAGTCAAAGTGGGATTAAGAGAAAGTGAAGTAAGGATCAAAATGAAATAAGATTACATGGAACGGGCCAAGATAGAATAAGCAAGAGTTAAGGGTCAAAGTATAATTAATTAAGGGACATGATGGTCATTATGGAATTGTTAAAAATATAAATATGTTGACTTTTCCAATTTTGCTTCAATTCTCGCCAAAACACACACAAACAAGAACAAAGCCGAGAGCAAGAGAGAAATGGTGGAGAAGTCTCGACCAAACATGAAGGAAGGTGAAACAAGTGGGTTCAATCCATTTTTAGGCCTCCAATCAAGATCTCAAGCCAAACCAAGCTAGAAGAACAAGTGTGTAGCAAGATCAAGCCGAAAATAGGTGAGTTATGTCATTTTTAAAGTTTTTCCATGATGTTGGTGATGATGTTTTTGTGATGTTTTGGTTGAGATTTTGATAAAGGTTTTTATGTATGATTGAAGTAGAATTTTATGAGACAAAAAGTAAGTGTAAATGGCATGGAAACTAAGCTAGGTTGATGTGTTAGGGTTTTGTTGGAACAAACAACTAAGTTGGATTAAGCTTGTTTTAATTAAATTTGATGTAGGTAAGGTGTTTGATGAAATGCTTGAATGAAATAAAATGCAAAAATTGAATGAAATGGATTGTTTATGTATTAGGCCATGTAAGACCATAATGAGGGAAGTATGAAACTAATGTCATTGGAGGTTATTAAGTATAATTTCATGTTGAATTTATGTTAAGGAAACCTAGGATAAGTTGATGGAAGTATTAGAATTTCAATTAGACAACTTGTAGTTTATGACTTTAAGTGAAGGGCATTGATGGAAATTATGAAATATCACTCAATGAATGCGTTTTAATGCATTAAATAAGCATGTTTAAGTATGTATGACATCAAGCAAAAGAGAGATTTTAGATTGTAATTTGTAGACATTTAAATAAATAATAAATAAACTATATTTATTTTATTCAATTTATGTGCATTTGTGAATTGTTTGTTTTATACGAATATTATGTAATATCCATAATTACTTATATAATCCTAAAATAAGTATATAAGTGTTATATATAAGAGGACTTAGTTTGAGATCAGTAATCTAAAGAGTCTGTAGAAAGCAAATAGAGTTTGGTACTTTGTTTGTTGTAAATCTACAACTATGGTCTATTTCGTATTTGATATGATAATCTTATCCGAGATAATGTGGTGAGATGAAAATGGAGGTACCTTATATAATAGAAATTATATAGGATTAGACCATGAAAAAAATAAATTTTTTATTAAAATCCTTAAACAAAGAAATTCATATTTATAAGCTAGATGATTATATATGGATTGATCTTAATTCTAATTGTTTTATGGACTCCTATCTGTCGAGTCATATCTTTTGATTTATATGGGTGAGACTGTTATAGATTTACAGTCAACAAGATTTATACTTTGAAGATGTGATTTAATAAATGGTTAGGAACATTCTAAACAATAATGAAATCCATTCCTTCTTGTGAGAAGTAGATGAGTAGTTTCCTTAAGTGTTGATTTAGGTCTTGAACAATACGAACACTCAACTTTCTGTTTATAAGTAAATTGAAAGATAAATTCATAAGTTGTCATGAATATATTGTTAATTCGAGAATCAATTGTACTTATAGGAACAAGATAAAATTAGAGAGATTTAACGGACTTTATGACCTAACTCTAATTATGAACTAGTTATGGAGGATCGAACCATATGCAATGATTAGATTGATGGACACTGAAAATTCAAATTCTGTAAAACATCTACAATCGTAGGTCTAAGATTAATAACAGTGTATTATTAAATAAATAGTTTAATTAATAATTTCGATATTATTGGAACTCAAATTGTAGGTCCATTCGGTCACTTTGCTAACTCACAACCATATAAAGAAACAAAGGGAAGAATATAATTGGATTGTCCCATTATTAGTGTCACATAAATTTTATAGGACACGTTCATGAATTATTTAAATATATGTAATTATTTTAATTAATTATTAATTATCTAATTATTTGTAGAGGTCATGGATTCAATTCTAAATAGTGTCGTTAAATTATTCATGATTTAGAATCATTTAATTTAATGAAAAATCATTTAATTAATTAATGGAAATAGTAATTTAATTTAATTAGGAATTAGATTCTATATTAAATTAAATTAAAGAAGTTTTAATTTAATAGGAATTGGATTCCATATTAAATTACAAAGTAAAGATTTCCAAGCCAATAAGGAATTTGATTCTATATTGGATAGGAACTAAATCTTTTAATTTAAAAAGGAAATTGAATTCCTTGTTAAATTGAAAAACCTTAGCTTATTGTTATAACATAGTGTTTTATGTTGGTAACAAAATAGAGAATTTTTGGCTACTTGAACAAAAAATTTCCGTTGATTAAAATCATCATATTTTCACCCTCCTCATAAGAAATCAAGAAATCGTTTATTGATTTATATAGAATTTTCTTTTATAAAAAGCTTTTTGTGATCTGAATCTTCAAGATTGTGTCTACACACAATTTCTTTTGTAAAGAGTCATAACAAGGAAAATCGGATGGTGAAGAATCGGTAAATTGAAAGGGATCAATTTAATCTTCATGTAATGTAAGATTCAGTCTTATTAATTTAGTTATTGATTGTTATTACTAGCATCAATCAAATAAATTTTTGTTTAGAAAATTTTTTTATAATCCACGTTTCCACATTAATCGAAAATCGATTTTTCCTTTCACTAACTTCAATTATTTTGTGATCATATATATTTCTTTAGAAATATAAATGGATCATTTACCAAAAGATATAGAAATTGTAATATATTACAATAAATTAACTAACAATTTCTCAAAATACAATTACAATGAATTTTAACAAATATTTAATAATCAATCATGACGTAGGAAAAATGTATATCATGTACTCGGTTTCCGCATCTTACCATAAGGAAAGACGAAAAGTGAAAATAACATATTTTCGCTAATCTAAAATCTCAAGAAAAATAACAAATTAAATAATTAAATAATTTGATATAAGAAAAAAATATTGCACCTTTTCTTCTAAGAAAACCAAAGCTTCAAGCTATGATGTGTGATGGCAAATTTCTAGTGAATAAAATGCATACTATAAACATGTACGAGTATATACGGTCCACAAGTAATACATGATGAGTAGAGTATTGTTCCAATAGACATTGTCCAAGCTATGTTAATTACCAAAATCAATCTCGACGACCCTTATCTAAACTATCGAAATAATGCATGTATAAAATTACACTAAAATGGGAAAATAATAAATATAAAATCACAACCAAGGAGATAATGGTCTAAAGTCACAGTTTCATTCAACTAATCCACTCAACCTATATTTCCACCATTAATTATCTCATTCTCATCATGAGTTTAATTGGGTAACAATATAGTATTTGCAAGCCTTTTTTGAGTTCATCACAAGTATGTTTGCATTAAACATTTATATTTCTATGCTAGATGGTTAATACAAATTCATTATGAATAAGTACCCACACACAATCACACATAACATATGGGTATATTTCTATCCTATATGTTATGTGTCATTCTATTCAGGTATAAACACAAGATTATCTCTTTCAAGCAAACCCAAGGTTACCAATTCTCTTAAACTAATGATCAAATAATTTAAGAGCATTAAGGTTTAAATAGAATATAACGCAATTAACGAAAATTCAATTAACCAACAATAAGAATATGGTGAGTTTCATGGGTTAGAGTTTAGTTCATCATTAATGTAACATAAATCAAACTAATCCAACAAGCAACCAACAACATCATTAAACAATTAAAAACCAAAGCAAAAGGATAGAAAAACTCATAATCGTACCATGATTCCCGTGTCACCAAGAATCGACCACCTTTTCAACAATGAAATCTTCACTTCTCCCATGCTGATTATGCGCCAAATCTATGAGTGATGATGGGCTGCTGTTGATCTCCAAATAGGTTGATAACTGGACTAATTTTCGGCTCTAAAATCTCCTCTCCACGAACTGTTTTAAGTCATATTTGAGGGCTGTCTTTGACCTGATGTCGAGGACTATTCTTGTGCTGCTTCGTGGCCTAAATCCAGCATTCTAACTCCACTTTGAAGCCTGCAAAAGTCGTGCAAAAATAGGTCACAAAGCTGCCTCCAATATGGTTCCGAGTCGGCTCGAAACACTGCTAAAATACTGCAAACTAGGGGCTGTTTTATGGAGAACATGCACCCCAATTCTAGCCTTCAAAACCTCACGACCAAGACCTGCAAATAATGCTCACAAGACCGGTTAAGAGGGGTTACGAATCAGGTTCAAGGGCTGCTGTAAATCTGTGCAGAAACCTGCAGCAAATGGTGCTCAGACCCCTCTTAGAACCATGATCGATCTCTCCCTAACTTCCCCTCTTTTGGTTGTGTTCGGCTCTATCAAAAGCTGTTTGTTCTCTCCTTTAAGTGGCCTTTTATAGTGCCAAATTAGGGCTTCAAACAAGATTCCAAACTCTGCACGTAACAGCCTCCACACCCGTGCTTTCTATTGTGTATAGCGACTGTCGTTCGTGAAATGCACTTGTCGTCCTTCGCGTTTGCGGGTCGCAATCGACCCTGGAGCTGCATGGTTGGACGTGGTTTCTTCGTGAGTTTTGCTCATATAGGCTGCTTCTCTTGTACTTCAACTTGCAACACACTACTACTTCTACATACTTCTCCTTCGTTCTCATGGCATCTGGTTCTCCAAGTAACAGCCACTGTTTTGATCATCTTCATCATCTCACGTTGCTGCACGTTCTTGCTAAATGGGTTGTACATTCTTGGCATTACATCTCCTTCATGTGACAGAAGTAAATTCATGCTACAGGTACAACTAACAGACACATCTAGCAACGACTTCTTCCAAGCTGTGCATGACAACTTCTATGATTTAAGAGAATATGGCTGCCTTTTTTTTTCTTTTTTTTTTTCTGTGAAAGTGAATATGGTTGCTTCTTATTGTACGCGGCTGCTTGGGTACGCGGCTACTTGTTGCATGTTCCTTATAGCATGTTCTTTATGACTATCTTCTCTCATGGATTGGGCTGATTCGTTTAATTAAAACATGGGTTGGGCATTCCTTCATGGGCTAAATAATTGGCTGCACATGTTTGCAAATTGGATGCATGAATTGGGCCTTGAGATTAAGCTTCATGGGCTGCATATTTTGATCAAAATGGGCTGATACTGAAAATAAAAACAATGAAAATATATTAATTCAGCCCATATAATTGTTTCTTGCACGGATTCACTCTGAAATAACTGGAACATTATTCATTTATTTTTCCATGACTCATATACACAAAATAAACAAAAACACATCAAAATAACAAGAATTTATTCAAGTTTTTATCATGAAACTGAGGTTTAAAAGCATAAAATCACGATATGTTTTTATCATGATCAATGTGACTGTATTTCATGATTACATGTCTAAATTTGATAGTAACTCAAAACTTTAGGTTTTGATAGAATTGAGATTGGAATTCTTTTCCAAATCTCTTCAATCACTTCAATCAGTTTTAGAACTTCAGGTTCTAACTGAACAACCTTGAAACTTTATATTTAGGTTTTAAATAAATTTTACAGTACAAACACGATCCTAAATCAAGAAACATAAGCAACTTTTCTCAATAAATTTACCATGCTTTCAAACAGTTCTCAACATTTTCAATTTCAACACAAACAAGGGTTGAAGGCTAAAAGCTCAACTAGTGGTCTTCTATTATAAACAATTACGAGGTCAACTGATTTAATTTCATTGCAACCAAAATCGTAAACAACAAACATGGCAACATAAAACAAACATTATATTGAATTTATTGAACCATTTTTCAACTAATAATATGTAAGCCTCGAAATTTCATAAATATTATTATTGGAAAAATAGTGATTTTCGAATGAATAGTGGTTGTTCGGATGAATACTAGTTTTTCGGATGAATAGTGAAATTTTTGAGTGAGACCTTAGGAAGCAAAAAATCTGCAGAATGATAAATAGAGTTTAGAGAAATTAAAACGAAGCCAGAATAAGTCCGTTTGGTTAGAACTTGAAACATTCTCAGATCCAATCGAAAATTTCAGAAGGATTCCGAAAATTCTAAAAATTTAGCGGATAGTCAAAATGAATGTTAAAATGCTCAAAAAGTACTTTAGGTACCTAAATGACCTTTCGAAAGTAATTCAGATTGAAAATAAATTAATCTAGAAATCGCTGGAGGCGATTTAATGAATTTATGGAGAGCCATTAAAGGACATAGAATGATTTTTAAGGTTCATCAAAGTTACCAAAAGTATGTAGGGAGTCTAAATATAGGCTCCGGAGAATTTTGGTAGAATTTCGAAAAAAGTCCTGGAAAAGTCGAATTTGGGCGTTCCGGAAAAATCGAAACCAAAAAGATAAGAAAAGGGTGATGTGGCAAGGAAAGGATAAGCATGAAGGGTGTGTGGTGGATAAAGTAGCACATGGCACAATAAGAACCAAGTAAGTGTAAAGTAAGGGGTAGAAAATGGAATTTTAAAAGTTTAAGGGACAAAATTGTAATTTAAAGGAACAAATTCGTAATTTCGCAGGCCATTTATATATAAGAGCCCATGAAATAGCTGAAAACAAAAGGGTGTCGTTCAAGAACCCAAAAAACCGAATGAAAGAAAAATAGAAAGGAAAGAAAACCGTGAGGGAGAAAAAGAAAAAGAAAGAAGAAGAAGGAAGAAGAAGAAGAAGAGGAGAAGACCAAGGTTTCAAGCAATTCCATTCACCTCTTGCTCTCATCATCATCAACCCATAGCTAGGAAGAATTAAAGCTATTAGATGAGTGAAAATTAATTGAATTTATTGTTAGTTTGATGTAGTTTTAATAGGTTTTTATTGTTTGATGATATTTTAAGTTTTTGATGGAATTTTTTACATGAATAGAGATTGATTATCATCAAATCAAGCTTGAAAGTGGAAGAAAGTTCAAAACAAGAGTTGGTCAAAGTTGTTAGTTAGGTAAGAGTTAGGGTTTTGATGATTTATGGAAATAAGTTTACTTTAATTGATTATTTTTAATGTTAGATGTTATTTGAGATGTTTGATGCATTAAAATGAAGAAAAGTTAATGGAATGAGTTTGTATGACTTTATGGTGTATGGCAAAAAAAGGGTGTATGTTGAGATGTGATTAATTTTTGTTGTTTGTGTTAATTTGAGTGATGATTTTAATGGTTTTCAGTTAGTTGGTGCAGAGAAAATTTAAAAAAATATTGATTATGCATGACTTTGAATTTTTCTGGTATGAAGGGAATTTGTGTTTTAGTTGAATTCATGAGAATTGAAGTTGTTATGTGAAGTTTGGATGTGAAATAAAATGAATGGAAACTAATGGAATAGAAATAAATGAAGTTGGATGAAATAAGTATTTGAAATTTAAGGGTATGGGCTAGAGTTATTATCAAATGATTATAACTACTTAATGTAACACTTGGGATGAGTTAATGGAGAGTTAGGAGGATGTTAGAATAAAAAATGGATGAATGAAAATGAAAGGAATGATGGCTAGGTACCATTCGGCCAAAGGGGGTCATTTTCATCCAAATCCCAATTCAATCATTCTAAAATAATTACTAGATGCTAGCTGTGTTTCTAGGTAGAATTAAGTAAGAATGATGGAAAGAAGAAGGAATTTTAGGGTCAATATCAAGTTGGAACCAAGATATGAAGTTAGTAGTTAGAATAATGTCTAATTGAGTTAGATGACTTAAAACCAATAAATGGATTTTATATAGTTAGAATTAGTAAATTCTAACTTAGAATGTTTCATGTAGGTGGAGAAGAAGTGAGGGAAGCAAGGGAGAACTTGTGAAAATCTTCCAAGCAAAGAGCAAAGTAAAGAGTGAGTATAAAAAAAATTATATTTTTATCAAATCCTACTTGTAGTTGTTCTAAACATCAATTTAAATAGTTAAGAAATTTTTTGCACTTATTAGTATGTGTATTTTTAGAGATTTAAAAGAAATCAATGCATTTGATGTATTTTTGAACCATGAATTGAAAGTTGTAGTGTTATTGAATTTTATGATTTAAAAAAGAAAGAGATTTCAAGTTATTATAGTTTTATGTTAAACAGATTTCACGTTTTTAGCAAAAGTATTTTAGTTTAGTTTTCTAAAATATATCCAATAAATTTTCAAAGGCCAATGGCATACCCAAAACCAACAAGATTGTAGAATTAGACCCGGTCGGAATACTCTGTACGTGTAGGGAAAGACGCAGGTGTAAGGGGGCGTGTCACTAATGGTGGTAGATTGAGTCTAGCGAGTGAGTTGTGTCGCCCTCTACACTTATGGGGTGTTATCTCGCTAAGTGTGGTGATGTAGAATTCAGCAACATAGCCAGTAAGATGTCTTTAGAGTCAGGTGAGCGACGCTAGTTTAGTCGCCACGTGACGTTACATTGAGCGGTGCTAGTTTAGTCGCCTTGTGACCCTACTCTCATCGTACAACGCTAGTTAGTCGACATGGGAGTTATAGCTTTCTCGGGTTTCCGTTGGTGCATTTAGAAAATAGACCAAGTAATAGAAATGATAGATTTTGAGTTTTAGTCATTTTCGAAAGAAAAATGACATTTAGTGAGTTATATACTCTAAATGCCCATTTAGTGATTTCTATTGAAATATTTATATTTTATGCTTGTCATTAATTTTAAAAAGTTTATTTTCTTGTTAGCAAATTTATATATCTTATGCTTGCTATGAAATAAAATGTTTGTAAACATGGGAAAGTGATTTTTATGAAAGATAAAATTTTTATAGTAGAAAAAAATTAATGTACTCATTGAGCTCCTTTAGCTCATTCTCTTTGCTTTTATATTTTTCTAAAAACCTCTCCAGGTTCAGGCCCTAGTACCCCGACAGCCAGATCTCCTACTACAGATTAGGTAGGTCCTGAGTGACGACGACATATGTGATCATACTTTGCATTTTAACATGCTTTGCAAAATTCATATTATATAATCAAGTTTATGTACCTATGTTTTAATTCAAAGGTTGATGTAAATTACAACCTTATTTAGTAAACATAAAAATACATATCCATGTAAATTTTGTTTTACAAAATTTCTAGTATGTTTGAAAGAAAAGTTTATGTTGAGGATTTTGTCAATGGAGATGTTTGAGTTGTGGATGGATTTGATGTGGACCGGAGATCCATTTGGTAGTTGAGAAAATGAAATTTTAGAAGTGCATAAACTTATATGCAGGTTTTGTAAGCCCTCGATGTTTATTTATGGTTTCTTTGGTAACAACCCCTAAGTGATGTATGAAATCCTAAATAATTAGTAAGAGATATTTGGAGACCTTAGAGGATTAAATAAAAGTGTTGTAAAAATATAGAAGTTGATGGAACCCCATTGGAAGCACAAAGTAGTATAAGGATAAATTGGTCATTGTTATTGAAGTTTCATAAGTTAGTGTGGGGTAAGGACTAAATTGGAATAAGTTTACATGTCATAGGTCAAGATGTAATAAGCAAAAGTTAAGGGCCAAAATCAATTAACTAAAGGATACAATGGTCATTTATGGAATTGTTATAACTATATAAACAACACTTAGTGGAAAAATTGAAGTCATTCACGCCATTCACAAACACAAAGAAACAAGAGAAAAACAAAAAGAGAGAGGAGAGAGAGAAGTGTGGGTGTGTGTTTGACCAAAAGAGAGAAAGGGTGATCAAGGTTTGTTCAAGCCATTTTCAAGGTTCTAATCAAGCAATCAAGCTTCCCTAAGATAGAAAATCAAACTTGAAGCAAGACCCAAGCAAAACAAAGGCTAGTTTACTCACTTTTGAACTAGTTGTTGTGATGTTTGTGTTGGTTGTTTTGATGATGTTTGAGTCGGTTTTAATGGGAGGTTTTTATCTATACTAAAAGATGAGTGTTTGGAGACTTAAAGATTAGTGTAGATGGCATGGAAACCAACTAAGATTGATGGGCTAGGGTTGGCTTGGAAGAGGTTTTGGAGTTGCTTTTGCATTGGAAGTTAATGGAATGAGATGTAGACTAGGTCTTTGATAAAATGTCTAAGAGAATCAATATCAAAATTTTGAAGGAAATGAACTTGGCGTGTATTAGGGTGTGTAAGGCTATAATGAGAGATATAGGAACCCAATGGAATTGAGATGTTTTAAGCATGATTCCATGTTGTTTAAATGTCAAACAATCTTATGAAAATGTTAGAATTGAATTGGAAGAACTTGCATTGTAATACATTGTAATGCACCTAAGAAGAGCATTAGTGGTTTTTATGGAATGCCCTTTCTTTTATGTGTTGAAATGAATTGTATGAGTATGTTTGAGTGTGTAGAGCACTAAGGAAAGGAAATTGAAATTAGGAATGAAAAGTGTGAAAATGCCCCCTAAAAATGGATGAAAAAGTGAAGTTTTTCTTAGGTTTGGACACCCAAACGTTGGAATTTTTTAGAACTGCTTTACTGGTGATCTAAGTGCGAGTTAAGAAGGTGTGTGGAGCAAGAAAGAAGTAAAGCACAGTCCTAGGTAGGGCTGTGCATACCATTCGGCCAAAGGGGGTCAAAAATTACCACTTTTCGTTTCGAGCTTCGAATGATGATTCCGAGTGTATTGGAGTGTTCTTAGGTGAAAATAAATAGGATCCATGGGTAGAAATCAGAATTAGAAAGCTTTGGTTAAGTGGAAACCATGTAGAGAAACTTTTAGGCATAATGGGGTTCAATGAAGTTATTTGAATTAAAAGTTGTGTAATAAGTTTTGGAAAGTTCAATTTGGTATATTCTAAGCGAAAATGTGTTGTGTAGGTGAAGGAGAGGCTAGCGGAGCCGGAGAGGGCCATTGAAGCCCATTAGGGAAGCTTGGAAATAAAGGTGAGTGCTAAAACGATTTTCAAAGAATGTATGTTGGTTTTGAAATGTTTAAACGTTTTGTGATATGTTTCCCATTTGAGAATTCAAAATAAGTATTGATGTGGATATTATGTTTGTATGAGAAAGTTTAGTTTTTATTATTTTATGAGTATGAAATTTTATTTGGAAATGAAATTTAAAGTTTAATGTTTTAAGCTTGTTGACAATTGAAGCTATACTTTATGGCCTTGCAAAGGAAAATGAAATTCTTAAATTTTAGGCGTCAATGTACAAATAATATATATATAAATACGTTTTCAAAGGCCAATTGCATACCCACCCTTGTAAGTTATATAGACCCGGCCGATACATCCCACATGTGTATGGCAAAATATGGGAGGGATCGCGTCACTAACTTTGGGGGGATAGAGTCTGTTGTGTCGCTTTTACGTGTGTAGGATGTTGTCTTACGCTACGTATTGCGATGAAAAATTCCGCACGTGGTGTTTGGATGTCTTTGTAAGTGTCAAGGATGGTGTTTGTGGCTAAATTGCCTTGTGACTCCATGTTGATTAGCGATTACTTTGCTATCCCGTGCGGAATTTTTATATATTTGTTATTTTATTTTTTTTATCGTGTCAAGGGTAAAACTTGAAATCGAACTGATATTTGTTATTTTATTTTTTTTTATATAAATAATTTATTAGAAAAGAGTATTGAAAGGGTACGTTCCTTGATAGCCATTAAAAAGGGTTAAGGGGTGTTACATTTAGTGGTATCAGAGCAATGGTTTAGGTGATCCTATACTTAGTTGTTTTTGGAAAATGATTTTGATGTGTGTACATGCATTGCATTGCATAAAACATAGAAGGATGTGATTCTAACCTGCAGAATGTGTTCTTCTGTCTTATGTAGGATAAAGAATGGAACCGTCTATAGTCCTCGAGCCCTTGAGGGGGATGAGAGTCGACCTGAGAGCCCAATTAGTGTGGCTGAGGGATTACCAGGAGAGGTCGCGGGTCCTCAGATGGCAGGTCCGGAGGCACCAGCTTAGCCATGGTTTATGCATCAGATGACAGAGTTTTTCCAGCAGGTTGCCAGAGTTGCACTGCGAAAGTCAGTAATAGAACGGCTGGTGAGACACCGATCTATAGATTTTCATGGCCGGAAAGATGAAGATGCCATCACCGTCGAGTTTTGGTTAGAGAGGATTGAGCGGATACTAGATCACATACGCTGCACACCAAAGGAGAGAGTAGAGTATGCAGTTTCACTACTTCAAGAGAACGCCTACCAGTAGTGGACCTCATTGATTCACTCCATACGACCAGAGGATAGGACATGAGAGTTCTTACATCACGAGTTTCGATGAAAATATATTGGTCGTATCCATCTTGATAATATGAAAAGTGAGTTCATAAATTTGAAGCAGAGGTAGCTTACGGTCACAGAGTATGTGAGAGAGTTTATCCGACTAAGTAAGTATGCCAGAGAGATTGTGGCTACAGAGGTGGACAGATGCAGGAGATTCGAGGATGGCTTGAACAATTATATCTGCCTCCAGATCATAGTTCTCCATTTAGAGGATTTTCCCAAACTGGTTTCAGCCACCTTAAATGTGGAAAGAGTAAAGAAGGAAGAACAGGTGAGAAAAGATAGAAGCCAGCAGATGAGGGGTCCAAGGCAATCCAACTCATCACAACCGCCCAATAAGAAACAAAAGGGACCCCAGATGAGTGGCCAATCGCATCCCCAACGACAAGGACAGGGTACCAATGCCAAATCCTCACATTCCACTTCATCTGTGGCCAGTACCCTAAAGAGCATTACGAAGGGACCAGCCCTACCTCCATGCGAGCATTGTGGTAGAAGACATGGAGGTGAGTGTTGGAGGTTGACTGGGGCATATTTCAAATATGGATCACATGATCATATTATGAGAGACTATCCAAAGAGTGGGGCCTACCACTCCGCAGCCAGAGAGATCAGCTCTTTCAGTTTAAAGAAGTAGAAGACTAGGGTTTAGTCAGTCAGAGGCACAGAGTAGCGAGTAGAGGGGGACACCAGAAACAGCAATGCGACGAGATTTTCGGACCTCAGCCCGTGTATATGCCATCAGAGCCTAGGAGGACCAAGATGCACCAGATGTGATAGTGGGTATGATTTCGATCTTTGATACATCTGCATGTGCATTGATAGATCCAGGATCCACGCATTCATACATCTGCAGTTCATTACCTGGAGACAAAAACTTACAGGCAGAGGTCACCAAAAATGAAATCTTAGTTAGTAACCCTTTAAGCCACAACATAATTGTAAATAAGGTTTATAGAGATTGTCTCATTCATATTCAGGGACATGAGTTTCTAGGAGACCTGATGGAGTTACCTTTCCATGAGTTTGATGTGATTTTGGGCATGGATTAGTTATCCAGACATCAAGTCATCATTGATTGTCACCTAAAGAAGATTACGCTAAAGACAACGGATGAAGAAGAAGTAACCATGGTGGGAGAGAGATCTGATTTTCTCTTTAATGTCATTTTAGCCGTGATGGCCATGAGACTAGTACGGAAAGGATGTGAAGCTTATTTAGCCCATGTGGTTGATTCTCAGTAGGCTGAAATTGATCTTCAGGAGATACCCATCGTATTTGATTTTTCGGATGTATTCCCGAGAGAGTTACCTGGTTTACCACTAGAGAGAGAGATTGAGTTCAGTATTGATGTTATGACAGGTATGACACTAGTTTCGATTATCCTTTACAGGATAGCATCCGTTGAACTGAAAGAATTGAAGATTTAATTGCAAGAATTATTAGATAAGGGATTTATACGACCTAGTGTTTCTTCGTGGGGGGCATCTGTTTTGTTTGTAAAGAAGAATGATGGGTCGTTAAAATTGTGCGTAGATTATAGACAGTTGAATAAGTTAACAATCAAAAATAAATATCCCTTACCACGGATCGATGATTTATTTGATCAGCTTAGGGGAGTGAGCATTTTCTCTAAGATTGACCTCAGATCGGGGTACCATCAGTTGAGGGTAAAAGAAACAGACATCCCTAAGACAACCTTTAGAACTCGATACAGACACTATGAATTTATAGTGATACCATTTGGGTTGACGAATGCATCTGCAGCCTTTATGGATTTGATGAATCGTATTTTTTGTCCGTATCTGGATGAATTTGTGGTGGTCTTTATTGATGATATTTTGGTGTACTCACAGACCCCGGAGGAACATGATCGACATCTTGGAGTAGTGCTATAGATTCTCAGAGAGAAACAGTTGTATGCTAAGCTAAATAAATGCAGATTCTGGTTGAATGAGATCACATTTCTGGGACACATTATATCAGTAGACGGAATCTGAGCGGATCCAAAAAAGATAGAAGCCATTATGGAATGGAAACCCCTTAGGAATATTACTGAAGTCAGAAGCTTCCTAGGCTTAGCTGGCTACTATAAACGGTTTGTTCAGGGGTTTTCTTCCATTGCGACTCTATTAACTCGACTCTTTCACAAAGATGTTAAGTTTTAGTTGACTGAAAAGTGCCAGACAGCTTTTGAGAGATTAAAGATGATGTTAGTAGAGACTCCAGTCGTTACGCAACCGGTATTAGGTAAGGATTTTGTGGTCTACAATGATGCCTCCCATACTGGACTCGGATGCGTGCTGATGCAGGATAGAAAGGTAGTTGCTTATGCCTCCAAACAGTTAAAGATTCATGAAAAGAACTACCGTACACATGATCTGGAGTTAGCAGCTATCGTTTTCACCTTAAAGATATGGAGACATTACCTATATGGTGAGAGGTGCTATATTTATACTGACCACAAGAGCCTAAAGTACCTGCCCACTCAAAAAGAATTAAATTTGAGGCAAAGAAGATGGATGGAATTGATTAAGGATTATAACTGCATCATAGACTATTACCCAGGGAAAGCAACTATGGTAGCTGATGCGTTAAGTCGCAAAGCTTTGGTTTCTCTGAGAGCTTTGAATACGGAGTTGAAAGTAACCGAGAATAGTGCGTTAATGGCAGAATTGAAAGTGAAGCCTAGTCTACTTCAGCAGATATAAGAAAAGCAGAAATTAGATGAAAAGTTTACAGCCATTAGTAGACATGTTCAAGAAGGTAAAGAGACCGATTGTGCCATTAAAGATGACGGTTACCTATATTTCAAAAATTGTATATGTGTTCCAAATGTTGAAGAACTCAAGAAAATCATCCTAAATGAAGCCCACAGTAGCCCGTATGCAATGCACCTAGATAACACCAAAATGTATCAGGATTTAAAGAACCAATACTGGTGGGTTGGAATGAACAGAGATATAGTAGATCATGTAGGTAAATGTATGACATGTCTGCAAGTTAAAGCTGAGCATCAAGTTCCATCCGGTCTACTACAACCAATTTCTATACCAAAATGGAAATGGGATCACATTACTATGGATTTCGTCACTGGTTTACCACTCACTCGAAGTAAACATGATATAGTGTGGGTGATTGTGGATAGGTTGACCAAGTCAACACATTTCCTACCAACCAGGGTTGATTACTCACTGGATCGACTAGCTGAATTGTACATCAAGGAGATTGTACATTTGCATGGAGTGTCGGTATCCATCATATCAGACAAACACCCGAGGTTCACATCTAGATTTTGGAAGAAGTTATAGGAAGCCTTGGGTACTCGATTGAATTTCAGTACGGCCTTTCATCCGCAAACTGATGGGCAATCAGAGAGAGTAATCCAGGTGCTAAAAGATATGCTTAGAAGCTATGTGATTGACTTTGAAGGGAGCTTGGATATGCACCTCCCATTGATAGAATTCGCATATAACAACAGCTATTAAGCAAGCATCAATATGGCACCGTATGAAGCCTTATATGGACGAAAATGTAGAACACCCTTATGTTGGATAGAATTGGGTGAAAGAAGTTTATAGGACTCGATTTGGTGAGATAGACGGAAGAAAAAGTGAAAATTATTAAAGAAAAGTTGAAAGCAGCATTCGATCGACAGAAGTCCTATATGGACTTAAAGAGGAAAGACATTGAATATCAAGTCGGAGACAAGGTCTTTTTGAAAGTATCTCTGTGGAAGAAAGTATTAAGGGTGCTAGAAGATATGTTTAGAAGATGTGTGATTGACTTTGAGGGGAGCTTGGATATGCACCTCCCATTGATATAATTCGCATATAACAACAGCTATCAAGCAAGCATCAATATGGCACCGTATGAATCCTTGTATGGATGAAAATGTAGAACACCCTTATGTTGGACAGAATTGGGTGAAAGTAAGTTTATAGGACTCGATTTGGTGAGACAGACGGAAGAAAAAGTGAAAATTATTAAAGAAAAGTTGAAAGCAGCATTCGATCGATAGAAGTCCTATGTGGACTTAAAGAGGAAAGACATTGAATATCAAGTCGGAGACAAGGTCTTTCTGAAAGTATCTCCCTAGAAGAAAGTATTAAGATTCGAAAAGAAAAGAAAGTTGAGTCTTAGATTTATCGGTCCATACGAGATTATTGAGCATATTGGACTGGTAGCTTATAAACCAGCTTTACCACCCGAATTAGAAAAGATACATAATGTATTTCATGTATCGATGCTGAGGAGATACAGATCAGATCCATCTCACCTAGTCTCAACTGAATCTATTGAAGTACAACCTAACTTGACCTATGACGAGGAACCAGTGCAAATACTCAATCGCAAGATTAAAGAATTAAGGAACAAGAGGATCTCATTGATGAAGGTGCTTTGGAGAAACCACAGGGTAGAAGAGTCTACGTGGAAGAGCGAAAACATCATGCGACAACAGTACCCTCACTTATCTGGATAAGATAAATTTCGAGGATGAAATTTCTTAAGAGGGGAAGAATTGTAACACCCCTAATTTCATTCTCGTTAAATACGATTAGCATGCTTTATAATATTATTAAAGCATGTGAGATTTATTTAATGGGGCATATGCATTTTATTAGAACAAGAGGTGCAAATTTATTTAGAGAGGAAATTATTTAGGAGATGCAATTATTTTTAGGACTTAAATTTATTTATACTAATCGAAGAGATTTTAATTTCGAAATGAATGAGGAGATGGAATTGGTGGCTAAACAATTATGGAGTAAAAGAATAACCATCATATGGTTATCCAATTGAATGGAAATAAAACAATCAAGAATTGCCACCTAAGACAATTAACAATTTATGAAATTGATTGATATTGCATAGAAATTAAATTAGTTGATTAGTGTGATGATTAGTTAGTTAATTAGCAAAGGAAATGCATTGAAATCGAAATAGAGATATAATTAGTAATTCGTAAAAGGTTGAGGGACTAAATTGAAAATGAGCAAAAAAAAAAACAGTAAAAAGTCGAATGAAGTGGGTCAGAGACCCATTTCATCCTTTTCTCTTTTTCGTCTTCGGTAGTGGGAAAACACCCACTTTTCTTTCATTTTCTCTCCATTTTCTTTCCAACCAAACACACCAATCTCAAGTCCAAATGCTAGGCAAGAGTTCTAGGTAGCTTTGGGGTTGAAGCAAGCATCAAAAGCAAGTGTTTGAAGCAAGAAAAATTTGGAAAAAAATCAACTTCACCCCTGTTTTGACCGAATTTATCCACCCTTTTTCTCTTAACTCTTTTTTCATTTTCTTCTCAATAAATCACATCAATTGCAAGCTTAGATGATGGTCAACAACACTAGATATCATTTGGAGTGATCAAACATCAAAAATCAAGCAAAAAGAGCAAAGGAAATTAAGGTAAAAAAGAGTTATTTTTTTATATGGGCTGTTTTGGTTTTTGATGATTTACATCATGTTTTTGGCATCCTTTTGAGCTTGATAATGCTTCGACTTGAGTTTAAAAGTGTAAAGAATTATTAGGTGCAAAAAAATTAGTACCTATATATTTAGGATTTGTGTAAACTCAAGTCATAAACTTCAGTTTATTTATGGAAAGGTGTTAGGATGCTAGATCAATTGTTTTAATGATATTTGGACCAAGAAAATCGAAGAAATGAAGATCGAAAAGTATAAGGGCAAATTTGTCCATGCTAAAAAATTTGAGATTCGAATGATGTTTTAACTCATTCAATATATTCGAATGGTAATTTAAGTGAATTAGAATAAACTTGGTTTATGGGAACTCAAAAATTTAGTAAAGAAACCTCATTAGGGTGATTTAGGATTGCGAACGTATGGTGAAGGGTACGTGAATCAATGAAATTAAATGGAATTAAATATGATTCTATATTGATTTCATGTTAGGGAATCATACGAAAATGGTAGAATTGAAATTAGACGAAAATTCGTTGTTTTCACATAGTCAAAGGGCAAGCAAAAATAACGATGTGTAGACTGTAATTTTTAGTAATTATTGTAAACCCTCGATTTTCTTATTTATGGTCTTCCCAGTGATAGTCCCTAGGCAATGAATTGCGACTCTAAAAGGTCAATGAAAGTAACTAAGGTTGTAGAGAAACTTTAGAGATTTATTAAAATCCAATTGGAGAATAAATGGAAGGGTAAAATGGTAAACGAAATCGAGTAATTATTAAGTGTGATCAGGGACTAAATTGAAAACAAGTTTTAATAATTGAGGTCAAGTAGAATTTAAACTAAAGTTAAGGGATGAAAATTGAATTTTCTTAGGATGTGACCGTCATTTTTAAAATTAATTGGGGAGGAAAGCATAAAGCAAAAAAATTGACTCACAAAACAAAATCAGACAAAGATCGTCGCTGACCGAGAGAGAAAGAAGAAGAAAAGAAAAAGAGAAAAGAAGAAGAAGAAGAAGAAGAAAAAGCTACCGATCAGCCAGACCATCACCGCCCGAAGCCGTCTTGGACCCAATCGGAATTGCAGCTGACGCGAAACCGGACGCGAACCAGAACTGAAGCCTACCAGATCTGCCGTTGACGCGAACCAGACCCGACACAAAACTTGCCCAGAACCAGACCGCCAATCGCGCGAGACCAACACCGATGAGCTGCCCCAGCCGAACTCGATGCCAAGCTCACTAAGACTAAGCTGAACTGAAGCTAAACCCGTCTTCCACCTGTGCGAACAGGCTGCAGATCGACGGCAAAACTAGCGGCAGATCATGATGAAACCGAGGGAAAGAGAGAGAGAGAAAGAGAGGAAAAGGAAGAGAGGAAGATCCAACCACAAACCCATCCATTTTCGCACCAGATCTGTCATCAAAATTAGTCAAAAACCGCCCCAAAATCAACCTCAAAACGAAGTCAACGTGAAGAGGAAAAGGGTGAGTTATTTAAGTTAGAAATTGACGATTTTGTTGGTACTTTAGTTGATTCGAAATGGGTTTTGTTATGAATTATTTGTTGGTTGTTTTTGAGTAAAAATGAGTTGAAATCTAAATGAATTAATGTTTATTGGGAGCTTAGGAAACGAAGAAAATCACCCGATTAGGCTAGGGAATAGGTTCTGCCAAAAGGGGTCGAAATCAGATAATTTTCATTTTAAACCTCCGAACGTGATTCCGTTAGTGCTAGAACGACCCTAAGTGATAGTACATAGGTTGCAGACGAAGAAAACTAAGTTCGGAACTTTAGAATCGATAAAGGAACGAAATAAGAAAGTTTACGAGTAAAACGGGTCACTTAGGGGCGATTATGTAATTTTAGTTATTTCGAGTTTCCAGAAGTTGACGTGAACATAAATTTATGTATATATATGATGTGTAGGTAAGGAGGAAGTGAGCAGAGCACGGCACGACCCCTGAGTTTCCATATACGAAGCTTTAAGACCAAGTGAGTGTCTTTATAAAAATGTTTTTACTATGATTGATTTTAAATGCATGTCAAATTTATCATGTTGTTAAGGATATTAAATGAATTCTAGATTGAATTTGTTGCATGGATTATGGAAATGATTTATATGAAATGTGATTTAATGAGAAAGGAAATTTAAAATTGAAATGAAATTTAAAACCTTTGGTACACCTGATTGTATGTTATATATCTCTAGTTTAGGCTAAGTACCTTAAGTGTGCATTGGCTCTGTTGGGAGAGTCTGTCACTAACAGCGGGTGAGACATTGTCATTTTAGTCCTGTGAGTCGTCCAATACATGTAAGAGGTATATCATTAGCTAGCTTCTACCCGAGCGATGTAGAATTCCGCTTCGTAGCGACGTGGAATTCTGCTACATAAAAACTAGATAGATGGCTTGAACGATGTGGAATTCCGTGATGGCCTGAGCAACGCAGAATTCCACTCTACTTTTAGGGTACCATGTAATGCAAGCTAATAATGGTTGGCCTATTTATATTTATAAATTATTTGAAAGTTATTATTGCCACCATTATTAGAATGTTTTGATAGAAATGGAAACCATGCAACCTATGAATTTAAATTTTATTTATTAGGCATGAATTTTATTAAATTTTGATTGATATCTGTTGTTTTTAAATAGATAATGAATTTTAGAAATACCAATTGTTCAATCATATTATTTGATTATGCATAAATGTTTTAAAAGATTTTTGGGAGGCTCTTTGATAAGCTAGATTTAAATGGAAATTATATGACACTTACTAAGCTATCAAACTCACTATATTTTATATTCTTGTAAATAAAAACCTCCCCAGGCACAGGTACAGGTACAGGCACTTCACTAGCAAGAACTCCATATCGTAATTAGAGGAGTCGAGCAGACTGTGTTGTTATTTTTGAAATGTGGGACCATTTATATAAATTTTTGGGATATGTAAATAAAAATCTGCATATGAACTTTTAAAGCTATTGGAAATAGGTTTTCAAATTTAGTTTGGTTGTTTTGTTGGAATAGATTGAAATTAATCATGCATGACTTATGAATTCAATTTAATATATTTTTCTAAATCGTATGCATGTTTGTGGTTGCTTGTGGATTGATAAAAATGAGAGTCTAAGGCTCTGTAGTTTGGGAAAATTGATTTATGATATTTTAGAACTGTTAAACTTTATAACTTGTAGGGTGGCAAAGTCTGAAAAATAGACTGGATGCTACCCAAATGTTTATAAATTGTTTTACAAAGGTGTGAAATAAAAATAAAATGAAAAATTTCCCCTTGTTTCCACTGTTTTCGAAAAGGTTTCAGAAAGAACATGGCTTAGCTCTGCAGGGATCCTTTAGTTGAGCGCAAGGGCTAGTTGAAGGGTCATCGTAGAGTGCCGACAGATCGCCTAGGGAAAGGGGTCTGTCAATTATGGTCCTAAATGAGTTACCGAGGTGAACGGTAGAAAAAGAAACCGAAAGGAACTATTAGAATGCATTTTGGGCATATAGATTAGAAAATATCGCATTAAATAATAATAATAATAATAATACTAACAAATTAAATTGACGATTTATTAATTTTTGGTTATTTTGGTTGTGGTTGTCAATAAATGAAGGGCAATACGAGAACGTTGGAAATGACTCGCAAGACAAAGGAAAAGAGTGAGCAGAGGGTGCTTGTGAATTTTAAGAAACGCTATAAGGTTGGTGTACACTTTAATCAATTTGTATTTATAAATAAAATATTATCGATTTCTGAATACTTTGATACTTGGAATATTGTGTTGTGAGTATTTTGATGTGTGTATGGTGAAATATATTCTTTTGAATTGTGATAATTGATGGGATTTATATGGTTGTGTTAAAAACGAAATGGTGAATTTGAAAATTGATTTGTGTGATTGTGGAAAAAACGAAGTTGGGTTGGATTGACGAGATATTTAGAAGTGTTATTTCTTATTTTTAGGTTTTTTGAAAACCTCCGAAATATAGTCGTTATGCTGCCGGATTTTTATTTGAAAAATAATTAGAAACCAAAAGTTTAAATGAAACCAACCCAACGAATTTTGAAAATAAATTGTTGTTTAAACCCTAGTAAGCTTTGACACAGATAGGTGGGGATTGATGAGTGGCATGCCATTAGGGTCATTTAGCAGTACTGCACTGACTGATTCTAAATTTGAATGTTAATTCAGGGGTTATGAGAGACACTGAGTATTCGGCCTCAAATATATATGATTATTTGATAGTTCAGCGGGTAGTCACCGAGTGTCCGATGCTGGAAAACCCATATACTAGTCCATGGCATCGTGCATGTGTTTACTATGGGCATTAAAAGTTATTATGAAAATTAATGTGATCAATGTATAGTTTTAATTTCTTTTGAATATTTAATTGAATTATTGACAAATTGAGATATTTTGTTATACTTTATTTATTGTGGAAGTTTAGAGGTTATAAAATAATTTTATAAACTGATTGTGTGAAAATGTCAATATTGAGTTTGATGTACACGGTAAGCCCTCAATGTTTATTTATGGTATCTCTAGTATTAGTACTAAGAGATATTTTAAAAAGTGCTCCATTCTTAGCCCCTCAAAACCTTCTTAAATGGTGAAGATTGATGTATTTATAGGTTGGAGAGTTGGGGCATGAAAATTGGGTTGAAATGTTCAAAATTGCATTTCTTTTCAGGTTTTTCGCTCACCCAGCCACTTGGTAGGGAGGAAGCGCGCAAGAGAGCGCACTTGGGGAAGTAGCTAGTGCTCCCTTGGGCGCCTGGAGGCTGCTGAGCGCGCAGGTAGGCGCGCTGGAGAAGTTTAGGCGCGCTGACAGCGCGCTAGGTGGCGTGGAGGCGCGCAGGTCGGCGCCAGCACTGACCTTTGGTCATTTAAATGGTCATAACTTTCGCTACAGATCTCCGATTTGCAAACCGTTAGTTGCTATGGAAACTAGACATCCGTAGCTTCAATTTGATAGGTTGTAGCGCACGTAACTCAAGCAAATGGCTCTACACGAGCTGTCACAAGTCAACCCATTGTTTATGCCTGACCATTCTCTATTAGGTAGGGACCAAGAAGAAATTAATTAAGGGACATGTTCATCATTATGGAATTGTTAAAAATATAAATATGTTGACTTTTCCAATTTTGCTTCGTTTCACGCCAAACACACCAATTGGAAGAAGAAAATCGAGAGTTGAGAGAAATGGAAGAGAACGTTCGGCCATGCATGGAGGAAGATGGATTATGTTGTGTCAACCAATTTTTAAGCCTCCAATCAAGTGATCAAGCTTCCCTAAGGTAGAAGAACAAGCTTGAAACAAGATTAAGGCAAACTAAGGTGAGTTTTATGGTTTTTAAAGTGCTTCCATGATGTTGGTGATGATGTTTTTGTGATGGTTTGATTTGATTTTCTTATGGGGTTTTTATGTATGATTTTAGTGGGATTTTATGGCACCAAAAATAAGTATAAATCATATGGAAGGATTAAGTTTGATAGGTAAGGGTTTTGGTGGGACAAACCATGAAATTGAATGGTGGTTGTTTAAATGAAATAAGTGCCCACCAAGTGTTTGATAAAATGCCTAAGTGAAGAAAAATGCAAAATTTGAATGAAATAAAGTGTTTATGTAATAGGCCATGTAAAAGCATATTAGAGGAAGTATGGAACCAATGTTGATTGATGATATTTAGCATGATTTCATGTTGAAAAATTGATGGAGAAATCTAAGACAAGTTAATAAAATTGTTAGAAAATCAATTAAGACAATTTATAGTTATGGCTTTAGGTGAAGGGCATTAATGAATACCATGAAATCTCACCCCATGTATGTGTTTTCATGCATTAAATGAATATGTTTAAGTATGTATGACATTAAGGAAACATTAAGGAAAGAATAAAAGAGAATTAGAATGAAAATGGTGAAAATGGCATTGAAAAAGTGATGAAAAAAGGTGGTTTTTCCTAGTTTTTGCCACCCGTTTGTTGGAATTTTTCAGAGCCGTTTTACGGGTGATGTAAATGCGAGTTAGGGAGATGAATGGAGCAAAAATAAGGCCAAGAGCAGCCCTAGAATGGGCTGTGAACAGTACTCGGCCAAGAGAGGTCTCAAAAATTTGACTTTTCGTTTCGGGCTCCAGAAAATTATTTCGGGCATATGGGGATGCTCCTAGGGATATATAAGTAAGGTCCATGCAAAGAAAATGGAATTTTAAGGCTTCGGTTAAGTTGAAATTGAGTATGGAAGTAAGTTGGTAAAATAGTGTGTTAATGAATTAAGTGAGTTCTAAGCAATGTAATGAGTTTTGTATGGTTAAGGTTAGTCTATTCTAAGTGAATATGTGATGTATAGGTGAAAAGGAAGGAAGCGGAAATGGAGAAGGCTATTGGAGCCATTTAAGGAAACTTGAACCAAGGTGAGTGCTTTACCATGTTTAAAATTGCTTTTGATTGAATTAAGAAACTTTTTAAGTAATTGAAATGTTTTAAGGGAAATATTGTGAGTATTTTGATTAAGATGATGTTTTGTATGATAATTTTATGTATTACGATTTCATAAGTATGTATTTCTTTCAGCAACTGAAATTATGTCTTATGGTTGTTCCAACGAAAATGAAATTTGAAAAGTGTTAAGGAAGATTTCTATTGTGAATCCTTAAGTGATTTCGTATATAAGTTTATGATTATTTTAAGTGTTTAAATATTCTATGATGTATTTGTCATTTTAAGTATTAAAAATGAGCATTATTATTAATATCGTTTCTTGCACGGGAAAGTTTGGTTTTTATGATTTCGTAAGTATGAGTTTTATATTAAAGTGAAATTTAAGTTTTACGATTGATTATTGAATGAGTTACGTTTTATGATTTTGTAAGGGCAATTATGATTTCTTAAGTGTAAGTTTTATTTATAAAGTGAAATTTAAAGACTATGTCTTAAGTTTTGGCCAATAAGTTACGTTTTATGATTATGCAAACAAAACAAATGAGATTTATGGATTTTAAAGGATAAGCCATTTTGTGCTCTTGCACTAGAAAAAGAATATTTTATGCTTTATGCACTCCGAAATAAGATCTTATGCTTATTTCACCCCAATAAGTGATTATTGTGCTTTTGCACTAAGTAAGAAAATAAAATAAGTTTTCAAAGGCCATAAGTATACCCACCTTTATAAGTAAGTTTTAGACCCGGTCGGTATATCCCACATTAGTATGGTAAGTCTAGGGGGGATGCGTCACTAACTCAAGGGGGATTTAAGTCTGTCGTGTCGCCTCTACTTTTGTGGGATATTATCTCGTGATTATAGTTAGCGATGTAACATTCCGCACAAAATCACGGGATGTCTTTGTAAGTAAGTAAGTGTCACGGTTGGTGTCTGATAAAAGCGTCACGTGACTCCACGTCGGTTAGCGTTATTATAGCTTCCGCATGGTTGTAAGCATTATGGGGTATAAATGGTGCTTTTCGAAAAATGAAGAAGTATTTTACGTATTGAAACAAAGGAAAATGTTTAATATGTTTTAAGTATATTTTACTATCAAATGAAGCTAAGTTTCAAGAAACATTTAAGAAAAGAGGAATTCATTTTATACGTTTTACAATTTATAAGTTCCTGTGAAGTTTTATGAATATATTTAAGTTTTATGGATTCTTCATTTTAAGCTATGCCTTGAAATTGATTTAAATTTTATACGTTTACGAATGACAAATTCTATATGAATTTTTATGCATGGGGAAGTTCAAATGAGATTCAACTCTGTAAGCTTTATATGAATTTTATGCATATACGAGTTGAAATTTCCATATGTATGATTTATATCTTAAATAAGGTTTGGATTTTATAAGTTCTAAGTTAAGTTAAGTGTTATGTATATACGGAGTTTTATATATGTATAAGTTCAAAATGATATTTAATTTATACGGTTTATGTGAGTTTTGTGAGCTTATGCATTTATGGTTTTTGTACGTATGTTTTACGATGTGAATAAACATTTACGTTTTTAAAAATTTTAAATTATATGGAGTTTTTATATGCAAGTTTTATATGCATTTTAAGGCTCTTATGGGCTTTATAATTTTATAAGTTTTATGTGGAATTTAATGTGCATATGTATTTTATGGATTTGCACTATATGGAGTTTTTATATGCAAGTTTTATATGCATTTTAAGGCTCTTTTGGGCTTTATAATTTTATAAGTTTTATGTGGGATTTAATGTACATATGTATTTTATGGATTTGCACTCACAAAATTTATGAGAAGTTTTAAGTACGCTTTGAACTTATAAGAAATTTTAAGAAATATAACTACATTTAAGAAAAGATTTTTAAGGAGGTATTTTTAAGAAATATAACGTGTTAAGTTAAAAAGAAATTAAGCACTCACTGAGCTCCCATAACTCATTATTTTCTGTTTTTATGTTAAAAACCTCCTCAGGTACGGATGTGGGTGACTGAGATGGAAGGGCTCCTCCAGAAGCATAAATGGGCAATGACGTGACAGTGTTTATGCATAAATACGTTGCATATTTTGTATCTGAAAAGAATTGTGTGCACATATATATTTTAGGTTATGTATGAGCGGTCCAGAATTATTTATGACATGAAATTCTTACTTTTAAATCATTGCATAAATTACAAAGTATTTGAATTACGATTTCATGCTTTTGATTTTTATGAAATGAATTTATGATTGGAAATGTATGGTTGTGGAAGAAGTTGGGTTGGAAAAATAGAGGTATATGGAAGTATATTTTTCCCATGCAGGTATTTTGGGAATGTCAAAAATGCAGTCGTTATGCTGCCGAAATTTTATTAGAAAAATGAGTTTGAAAAAAAAAAAAAAATCCAACCCATTCTAATTTTCCTAAGTAAGAAAAGATTTTAAGGGTTCGCTCCACGGATTCCTTTTAGCAAAATTCGTAAGGTTAGGAGGATTCTGTTGGAGTGCCAGGCAGGGCCTTCCGGATGTAAGTATGATAAGATTCGGATTGGGTCTTGTCATACACCCACTAAGCAAATATGCTTAGCGCATTGATTTACCGCATGTAGGTAGTAGAGCAGAAGATTAGGAGGAACTGAAGACGAAGTATATGCAGTCAATTACAGAGATTACATCCTTCATTCTGCCTTTTGGTACATATATGCATTCCTCTATATATTTCCGAAACTTATATGTATTTTCTGAAAAATTCTATTGTATTATAAAAATTGTATTAACATTTTGAATCTGTAATATATTTGTATTTTGAATTTGATAAATTTTGAGTTTTGTATAAAAGTTTTGTAAAGCAAATGTAAATATTGTACCCTAATTAAAACTTAAAATCGGACTAATCTTTGTTATTTTAATTTTTTACATAAATAATTTATTAAAAGAATTAGAAAAGAGTATTGAAAGGGTAACGTTCCCTGAATTCCATTAAAAGAGGTTAGGGGGTGTTACACTTCTGGTTCTAAAATCTAAGTAAGTTGTAATCTAGAACTTATAGTAGTGTAGTAAAGATCTAAAACTTTTGGTTCTAAGATCGAAATAAAATTGATAATAAATTTATTAAGAATCTAGAACTTATAGGTTAGGGAGTGTTACACTTCTGGTTCTAAAATCTAAGTAAGTTGTAATCTAGAACTTATAGTAGTGTAGTAAAGATCTAAAACTTTTGGTTCTAAGATCGAAATAAAATTGATAATAAATTTATTAAGAATCTAGAACTTATAGTTCTAAATTTAAAATAAAATGTAAAAATTCGGATTCAAACCAGTCATCGAGAATCTAATCGATTAAAGCGAATTTGGTGGAAACATTATGTCATATGCAAAAGGCAAGAACATAACATTACAAAACCAAATTTGTTTGATCTCTGTTTGTTGATTTTTTCATAACCTAAGAGAGTCACATTGCTTTTTGTGTATATGCATAAAAGTGGCTTCAAGTATAAAGCATAATCTAATGTACTTTATTGCCTTTGTGTTTTAGATTGACAATCCAAGGCACAATTTTTCTATAAAATAAGTCAGGGCCTATTGTATTGCTTCAGGCAACCACAATTATTTGACATAGACAATTTTCTATATTGAGTGTGAAAGCCAACAAAATTTAATTGGGATTTAATTAGAATTTCTTATTTTAAATAAATCAAGACTATCGAACTTCTTGTTCTGATAGATAAATTAGGTACCATAAATTCTAATTCTAATTCTAATTAAATTTGAAGCATAGAATCTCCTGTTTTGAACGAATTTAGAATATAGAACTTTTAGTTCTAATTAAATTGAAAATTTAGAACTTCTGATTCTAATAAATTAAACTATAGAACTTCTAGTTCTAATAAATTAAACTGTAGAACTTCAAGTTCTATTAATTGAAATCCACAACTTCAAGTTCAAATAAATTAAAGTCTAATCTAGAATTTCAGGTTCTGATAATATATAATAATAACAATGAATAAGATCAGCAGAATCGCCCATACAGTGTATAGCAATAATAATTATGAAAGTCGACAAAGCCACACATATATATTAAAGAGTCGGTATAGCCCATAACAATAAATAAGGTTAGTATAATCACATATATATTGAGTCAGTGAAGTTGTATATTTATAGAGTCGATAGAACTATATATTAAAGCGTTGGTATAGCCAAACTTACAACAATAATTGTATATAAATAAATAAGAGTAGTGCTATACTATCCAAAATTTTTCTCAAATTAATTGTTCAAATGATGTGACAAACTTATTTATAATAATCACATCATCAATACATCATTCTATAATAAATGTGGTTGTTACAAATCATTATGTTACATCATTTAGGTAAAAAATTTGGATAAGGTTTTCAAAAGTATAATATTATTCAAATAAATAAATATGAGCAGTAAGCAAATAACTCATAATGAGGATTTATTTACTTACCTGAATTGTGAACAAAAGAAATAAACTAAAGTAGAAGTAAGAATAATAGGGAGAAAGAGTGAAATCGAGAAGAGCAAAATTTCTCATGAGTTGATTTATTACTAAATAGAGTACACACACATATACATGTATATATGTATAGACAAAATCACTATCCAAATTCACTGTTTTTAAAATATTTATAAAAGAAAAATGTTTCTTAAGTTGGTGGTAATCCACCACTTATAACCATTTTTCATTTTTAATAAATATTTTAAGCTAATGAAGATATATTTTGGTTTTCACATTACTTTGGTCAAAAACCCTAATAAAATTGGATTTGGATCATCTTATAATATGAACTTTTTTCAAACTTAGTCTTATCTAATGACACATAAACATTACAATGAATTAATGGTTAATATATGATTACTTTTCATATTTACTTTATCAGTGACATTATAAAAAAAAAGGGAGAAGTACTCCCAATCTACCTGAAAGTTTGATATTCACAAACGCGTACAACGTTTTGGTTTTTTTACAACGTCCTCCTCTAATTAATAGTTTGACTATGGTTGACCGTTTGAGATAACTGAAATAAGGATATTTGGGTCATTTTCTCTTATTTTTAATTTTCTATAAAAATTATATTAATTATTAGGTTGTGTAGATCTCCACCATCCAAATGGATGGTGGAGATCCATTTAAAATAATTTAAAATTTTAAAAATTATATAAAAATTAAAAATTAAATGATTTTGAAATTTATAAAAAATTAAATTAATTAATCTTTAAAAAAAAAAATCTACAAAAATTTAACCTAAGATCTGCACCGTCCATCATTTTAGTGGATGGTGCAGATTGACTTTAAAAAATCAAAATTTAAAAAAAAATTCTTTTATATTTTAAAAAAAAATAATAATAATAAAGAAAAAAAAAAGGATGGAGATCCACCCCATCGTCTTCAACCTCAACCAAACCCAACTTCAATCAAAATCAAAACCCACAAAATCAACACAAATATTCCACAAAATCTACTCAAATCAAAATCAACCCAAACCCACAAAATCAACCACTTATATTGAGTTCGACGATTTGGGTTTGGAACCCAGATCGTCTTCTGGTATGAACCCACCTGGGTTCATCATCGAACCAACTCAAGTGGGTTCATCATTGTCGAACGAACCCGGTAAGAGGGTTCGTTCGACGATCTGTTTCCGACCTTATTTTCAAAGGGAGTACCGACGAAGAGGAAGCGTGAGGTAGGTGAAGAGGGGTCTTTGAGGGACCGATCAGTTTTGGGTAGGGTAAGAGGTCATCAAAGATGGGTTTGAAAGGGATTGATCGGTTCTAGGGAGGAATGGATCGATTCTCCATTTTGGGTGATGTTGTTGAAGCTGAGAATGAGAGAAAGAGAGAGAGAAAGAGAGAGAGAGAGAGAGAATGTCGATTTGGTTTTGAAAACTGGTTCACTGGATTAAATGGGTGGAGATTGGATCTCCATCCTTTTTTTTTTTTCTTCATTATTTTTTTTTATTTTTTAAAATATAAAAGATTTTTTTAAAAATTTTGATTTTTTAAAGTCAATCTGCACCGTCCACTAAAATGATGGATGGTGCAGATCTCAGGTTAAATTTTTGTAGATTTTTTTTTAAAAAAAAAATTAATTAATTTAATTTTTTATAAATTTCAAAATCATTTAATTTTTAATTTTTATATAATTTTTAAAATTTTAAATTATTTTAAATGGATCTCCACCATCCAAATGGATGGTGGAGATCTACACAACCTAATAATTAATATAATTTTTATAGAAAATTAAAAATAAGAGAAAATGACCCAAATACCCTTATTTCAGTTATCTCAAACGGTCAACCATAGTCAAACTGTTAATTAGAGGAGGACGCTGTAAAAAAAACCAAAACGTTGTGCGCGTTTGTGAATATCAAACTTTCAGGTAGGTTGGGGGTAATTCTCCCAAAAAAAAAATGACAAAAGACTATGAGGAGAGGATTCAAGTCCAATTAAATTATAGAAAATAGAAAAAAAAAATAGTGAGCCAAAAAAATGAATTCAATCTTGGAATTTTCTTGTTATATAACACATCTTTGTCCCTGCATCGCTCCCTCTCTCTTTATCTCGCAGTGGAAAAACTTTGAACAGCAGTGTCCACAAAATATAACTGAGTGAGAAGTATTATCAACAATGATAACCCAAAGTATGTATTTGGTTTCATGCTTCTTCCTTGTTGCCATGTTATTAATTTGTTCTTGCTTCTATACTACTTATTTATAAATTTAGATGAAATGTCTCTATGTTGCTTGTAAATATTTTCCATGTCCATCTGTGTTATGTATATAACTGCCATTATTTCAAGATGTAACTATTTAATTTGTTTTACCCTCTTGATGCTTCCAGTTAATTTGTGCATAGAGCTTTAACTCTTTATAAGTTTTCTAATTACTGAACCAAATTGATCAGTTCTCAGCAGTTTGATGTATTCAACACAAAGGCGGACAGTACTGGAGCTGATACCTCCACTGTTGAGGACAATATGGGAGGAATGGGATCTGCGCTTATCAATTTTGCTGAGCCTCTCCATCCATATACTACTGAGCATCTTAGGCAATCGTAGAAAGTACAGCTGCAAGCTTTGGATCTATATCTCAGTTTGGTTTGCCTACGCAGCGGCAGAGTCATTGACAACTTTCGGGTTTGGTATAATCCTCTCAAAATGGAAGTTAAAATATAATTGTGGAAACATGGACCTTGAAGCAGAACTAGCAACAGTTTGGGCACAGTTTCTTCTTTTATTCTTGGGAGGGCCTGACTCTATAACTGCTTATGCGTTGGAAGACAATGAGCTTTGGCCGAGGCATTTTGTTGGAGCGGTTTCCCGGACATGCGGTGCCATTTATCTCATTCTCCTAACTTGGACAGGCTCACATTTTTCAATTCTTTCAATTCTGATTTTTATTGTAGGGTTCATCAAATATGGAGAACGGGTGTGGGTACTTTGGGCGGCAAGCTATAACGTACATAGAAAGTGTGTACAGCATGAATGGGTTGATCATCATAAATGGCGTAGGAGTTATGGGAGTGATATAATGGAGCGAGAATATACTATTAAGAGGAGGGAAGGATACATTGTGGGGATAGATAAGTGTCCTGATATTCCGGAGTCAATACAATTCTCAGGTCTTAATAACGAGTCCCTTTCTTCTGATGAAAAAAAGTTTCATATAGTTAATATGTTCTTTAGCATAACTGCTCATCTTTTCATAGATGCTCCGATCAGCTCCTCTTATAGAGACACTATTCGAACTGTTTACAAAAATCTGTCGTTGGAAGATGCATTACTTGTCAATGAAATCCAAATTGGAATGATTTATGATTTGCGTTATACCAAAGCGCCCTTATTGCATTCACGTAAGGGCTTATGGTTGCGCTTTATCACTTTCTTTCTTACCTGTTGTTCGTCGGTGTTCTTCTGTCTTTTGGGTGACAAAGACAAGTTCTCAAATATCGATCTTTTCTTGACTTTCTTTTTTCTAGTAGCATCTGTTCTTCTAGAGATCTATTCAGTAGCAGTGCTAATCGTTTCAGACAGATTTTCTCTTTGGTTGATCAAGCGTAAGAAAACATCCATCTTTAAATTCCTTAATAATTTTCAGCTATTTAAGAGTCCTAGGTGGTCAAATACCATGTCCCAATTTACTCTTCTAAATTTCATGAGAAAAAATAAATACCTGCTATCTTGCGGCCGATTCCTCAGAATTGGGAAATGGAAATACTATAAGTGGAATACCCAAGTCACCGAAGATCTAAAAGAAATGGTCTTTCCGTTTTTCAAAGAGAAATCTGAGGAAGTAGCAACAACTGGAAAAGAACCTTTTGCTGCATTGCCAACCAACACCAACCAAGAAGAAGAACGAGGCAGGATCATCTGGGAAGAGTTTGAGTATAAAATAATCATCTGGAGCATTGCAACAGAAGTTTTGTACTACAAAGATCGAAAACATTTTCCGCAATGCTTTCTTCCAAAGGCGAAGTCTATCAAACGGCTTTCTAGATATATGTTGTATCTCCTTGTGACGTATCCTTCCATGATATCAGCTGAAACAGAGTTGATGGTTGTTAGCTTTGAAAAAATAATTGAACTCACGTCCTCTAAGAAATATCACGGGAGAGCCAAATACGAGGAATTTCTTACGTCGTTTTCCCAGATAAATGCTGGTGGTAAGAGTCAGGAGCATCTTTTGATACACAATGCAGTCAACCTCGTAAGAGAATTACAGACACAAAATCAGGAGGTATATACATAATTCTTTTAACATATTTATATTCTTATGTTAATGGCAAAATTAAAGTCTCCTTACAAATTAATTTTTAATTAATAGTCTTTAATTTCTCTGTCATTGCCTTTTAATGGATATATTGATTATACATGACACTAGGTCGACGTACGTCAACAGGAGAGAGAATCCAAAACCTTAAAGGAGAAGTGGGACAGAATTGGTCACACTTGGATGGAAATACTAGGATATGCAGCAGCGAAGAGTAAAGCAAACGAGCATATTAAACAGCTGAGACGTGGTGGAGAGCTTTTTACTCATGTATGGTTGTTTATGGCTCAGCTTGGCTTGACCCATCACTTTCAAATATCATCCACGGAGGGTGTTGCACTGAATAGGCTCATTGCCAAGTAGCCAACGATATGCACGCTTGATATATAATATGATACATAATGAGATTGTTGTACTTTTTTTTTTTTTTCTTACTTTTTTTCTTCTAGAAGTGAAGTTTTAAGTTGTTGGTGTTTAAGAATGGAGTAAGGATTCAGTAAGGATTCTCAGTTCTTTTTTTTTTTTTAATTAATTTTTTGATAATCTAATGAAACATCATCATAAAAAATAGTGGATGACCAAAATTATTTCATTTTTTCTCTCTCATACTTAAATTTAAATTTATCTTATAAAAAAATTAGTACAAACAAAAGATTGATAGAAAATCATAACTATATCATAAAATTAATACGCCTTCGTAAGTCATAGAATCCATTAATTGTTGCAGTTCATAATAAAGTCAGAATCAGCACCTAATAATGTTGTATATTGCAATAAATTAGATTATTGAATTTAAATCCTAAATTACATTGCACTAATGCCATAATATATAAGTAGTTTGGTTGTAGTTTAAAAGTAACAAAAATATTATAAATTCTATAAATTAATAATGTTAGTGTATATAAAATTTATTAATTAAATTATATATTAATTAATATTAATTTATTAAGATACTGAATGTGTACTACTATCTTTAATTTTAACTTTTGTTTTATTTATTTATTAAATCGAGATTATGTGAGTATATTTAATTAACTAAATCTTTATAACGTTGTAATGATATAATCCGTTAAAGAAGAATTTATTATTGCTTACAAATATATATATATATATATATATATATGTACAGAACTTGACATGACTCAATCCGAACCTTACCATACCCATGTCCGGAGGGCCTTGCCTAGCATCCTTACGGAATCTTCCTAAACCCTTCCATCTAGTCTAAAAGGGATTCGTAGAACGAACCCTTAAAATCTTTCCTTACTTATAAACAAGATTTGGTTGATTTTTTTTTTTTAATTAAATGAAAATTCGGCAATATAACATCTGTATTTTTAAGGTTCCAAATACCTATTAAAGTCAAAATACACTTCGACTATTTTTAATATGCAACCCAACTTCTTTCACAAACTTCTTTCAAAGGTTAATTTTCCATTTATACAAAAACACAATCATATAAAATTCAAAGCATAATTAAATACTAATGCCATATAAACCACTTGATTTATAAACCGTACAAAACCATAACTTTAAGTCAAAGGCCACCATTAAAGCTTGTAAGAAATTACTTAGAAAAATACATAATTCCCATAACCTTAATGAAATTCATCGAACTCTATACACATCAAAAGATATGGAAATCCAAATATTTATTTCAAAAGCCACCAAAATATAAGATAAAATACAACAAAACAAGTGGCGATAACTTTTCCATGCTATGCAAAATGATCATGCAAGGGAAGCATTCATCGAGTCGACGCCCACCTATTTCAACGGAGGGAGTCTCGTGCTTTGTTCACCCGCGCTCGCACTTGAGGAGATTTTTGAAGAAAACACAGGAAAAGTGAGCTTATTAAAGCTTAGTGAGTGCACGTAATTTGTAAATCAATATCATATTCGTTTGTAAACTACCTCCTTAAAAACAAAATTTCATTTCGAGATCATTTAACCTAAATTTCATAAAAGTTCATGCTTAACATAATAAAATCATACAAACGCCAAAATGAAAGATGCATAGAATTTTCAATAAACTTAGTAAGCAATAACATTATAACATTAAATTTGGTTATAAAATTTCTTTCGAAGCATAAATATAAAACACATAAAATAGTTTACTTTCAAACTTAGACTTGCGTTTTAAAATGCACCAACATTACTCCTTAAACTTACAACCACGATAACGTGGAGTCATGAGGCGATTTAGCCACAAACACCATCTGTGACACTTACGAAGACATCCAAACACCACGTGCGGAATATTACATCGCAATACGTAGTGCAAGACAACATCCCACACACGTAAAAACGACACTACAGACTCTTTTCCCCTTAAAGTTAGTGATGCGATCCCTTTCATACTTTGTCATACACGTGTGGGACGTATTGACCAGGTCTATAAAACTTACAAATGATGAGTAAACATTTGGCCTTTGAAAACACATTTGTACATATATTATTTTCTTGCATCAAACACATAAAATTTAAGAATTTCATTTCTTCTTTACAAAACCATAAAACATAGCTCAATCATCACAAGTCCTAACTTGATATTTCATATCAAAATATAATTAACACTTATAAAAATCATGAAAACGAAACTTTCTCATACAAACATAATATCCGTAACAACACTTATTTTTGAATTCCAAAGTGGTAAACACATCATAAAACGTGTAAACGGTTGAAAACCACATAAATGCTTTAAAAAGCATTTTAGCACTCACCTTTGAAATCAACTCCCCCTAGTAGCTTTAACGATCCTCCCCGGCTCCGCTAGCCTCGCCTTCACCTACACATGATAAGCACACTTAGAATGTGCTCAATAGACAATACAAAGATGCACTCAAATGCACCTAACTATACTAACTCTATAAACTTCTCTCTACACTAGTAGCTTTTCCTTTCAATTTCTCTTTGATCCATGCTCAAAATTCTCAATTTCTTTCCATGAATCCTTCTTATATACCCCAAGGAGCGTCCCATATGCTTCCCATCATAAATTGAAGCTTGGAACTCCAAATGATCGTTTTTGACCCCTCAAACTTGAATTGAATGTACAACCCAAACCGTGCATGCTTTTGCTCCAATTCTTTCTCCCACACTCTTCTTATCTCCCAATGTGGTCACCCATAAAATTTTATCGAATTTCTATATCGTTTGATAGGTGTTTTGGGTCAAAAACACCACTTTATGATCACTTTTTAAGGGGCTTTTTGTTGGTTAATTTTTCAATAAACCAGATTTATTAAAACCTTGCAAGTGCACAAATCGTTTATCGAGAATAGTAGACAAGCAAGAGTCGATCCCACGAGGAGTTATTATCTTTCTTTAAATTCCAAGTTTATTTAAATAATTAAATTAAATGGAAAAGATTTTTAGATTTGGGTTTGAAATCTAATTGCAATAAAAAAACAAAATTTAATAAACAAAATCAATAAAAGAAAACTTAGCTAGGACATCCTATCCACCACTAAACATTCATTCAATCTATAAATAAATAAATGAAGCATAACATTATTAATGCATGATAAAGACATTCATCACAAGGTATGTTTAACTCAGGTCGTATTGATTCTTCCTTAGATAATATGCAAATCGCATGATGTCTACGTAGATGCGTGTATTCCTAATTATAACCTAGCATGATGTCTACTCAGGTTAAATAATAGAAATCCATTAAGCATTAAAAGAATATGAATGTCACACAAATCCTAGAACATGATGTCTATTTTAGGTATTTATGAATTAATGTCCCCTAAATGGTTCTTAAGCAGTTGATTGTTGTAAATTAAGAATATTTTCGTATGATGTGCGATTTATATTCCTACAACACAATCATAAAAATATGTTCCTAAGATGGTCAGTCAAAGAAACAAAATAAATATGATACAATTTAAATTGAGATAATTAATTTTATCATGCAAAAATAAAATACTTCATTAAAAATAATAATAGAATGAATTCATGTTTAAGGCTTCAAGTTAGCCCTAACTAACAAATAAATTAGCCACACATAGTTCTAAAAGAAAACATAAAAAAAATAAATAAATAGAGAAGAATAAACCCAAGAATAGCTGCTGTAGCTCTAAGCCTCTAATCTCTCCTCCTCTGATGTCTATTCTGATTGAATGGTGAAAACACCTATTTATAGAGTGCTTAGGTCGGCTAAAATAGGTTTTTTGGTGGCTAAGAAACTCAAAAACACGCGGATCTTACTTCGCGACCCATGGATGTGCGCGTGGGTCAGAACCCGATCTGGAACGGCGACAAAAGCGAGAAAACATAAAAAAACACGCAGATCTTGATCCGCGCGCTAGACTAATCAGCATCTCCTTCAACCGCGCTTATGTGCACGCAACCATACCTGATCCGCACCTCTATAGACGCACTTAACACCAGCCAAAACGACAACCTTTCTGCGTGTTTTACATGTTGTGGATTGGCAAATTACAGTCAGGTCCTCAACTTCTTCCATTTTTCATTTAAGCCCAAATAACTCTGAATATTTATAATTTGACCCCTATTTTGATTCTTGACTTTCGCACTTCTTCGGTCCAAATTTCTAATTTCTTTATGCCGCAATTAATTATGAAAACCACCAATTCCTTTCTATTCTTCTCAAAACCTAAGATTAAACATAAAAACACAAAACAAATTAAAAGCACCAATTTTACTCAGAAACACAACATAAATAATAGGTAAAATAGGTATAAAATAATGATAATTAATGACCCAACAAATACCCCCAAACCTATATTTTGCTAGTCCTCGAGCAAAACTAGAACTTTAAAACAATCTAATCTAAAAATACGAAAAATAAAACACAATCCATTTTCATAGGTAAACACGATGGCATTGAGCACATGCCACAAGCCTTTAAACCCCTAGGTGTCCCTAGTAGGAGGAGTTGTGTCTCCTGACGGTTTACCAGCAATGATATCCACAAACATTAAAACATTCTACTCATAACTCATCAACATATCACTAAATGCAAATTAACACAAATCTCATACATTCATGATTTTGTATTAGGACTAAAGATAAGTCACTAATAATCTAAAACATAATCATCAACAATCTCATACCACTTTCAAAGCAATTTCGTTTCAAAACACCATATTCACATGTCATGGACTTATTTCGCCTTGACTCTAATCCTTACAAGATACCACTCATAACTCTCTCAAGAGTCCTAAGGCAAACACTCATGCAATCAGATGTGATAGAGGTTATGTAAAGGCATAACAAGCGTCTTTTACATCACACATGAATATAGACATTGAAAAGAACCGCACTTTTAAGTGGATAGATCTCATGAATGGAATTAAATACTAAGAACGTAGATAGAGCATGATGACATACTTTAACTCTCAAACTGGACTTCCCTCTTCAAAGATGAATAGGCCTTATTCAAGGTTGTATTTGAGCTTAGGATGATTAATGAGTAAACAATAAAAGGCCTAGATTCAAAAAGAACTTAGGATCACACCAAAGCACTTCATTGATTTTTCAGCCCTTCACAACCTTCTTTCTTTCTTTTCTCTTTCATTATTACCTGCCTTATTTTTCTTTCAATTCTTCTTCCTCCATTCACTTCATCTTTCCCTCACACATCTAGGTATTATAAAACTTGATTGTGCTCCTCACATTTTATTCATTTTTTTTTCCTTCTTTTACTTTTTTTTTTTTTTTTACACTAATGCATAAAAACACACTTTTTCAATACATATGCCCATGTACACATCATATCAATACTAACATTTTAATTCACTTCTCTCTTGCACCACTTGATATAATCCCAAGCTTATAAGGTATAGTTATCTTTAAGACTCAATAGGGTCATTTAGTAAGGGTAGACAAAGAAATAGGCTAAATATATTTGGTTTCAAAGGGTTTGATGATGTATTTCAAATCAAAGTGAGGGAATAGGCTTTTATTAGGTGAAAACTTGTCTATATTACTTCTAAGAAGTCCATCCAATTCTTGAATCAAGCAACTCATGTTATCTACAATGATGATTTGTTCTTTAGTATTCAATGCAAAACCTATAGAGATCATCTGTTAAGAACAAAGGCGAAGAGTTTTTAAAGAATACAAACAATTAAATCCCTAAAAAAAAAAACGCTTTAAAAGCTCAAATCCTTACCAAGGGTAGTCTCCACTAATAGTCCACAATTCATGTAAACATAGTATTCATCCAATCAATTAACTAAAATCATGGTATTTAAATTGAGCCTACGGTAGAGTGATTTTCAAATAAGGGCATTGTGGTCATTTTACCACGAGAGACTTTAGAGATTGATACGGATCCGAACAAGATACGAATGCCCTAAAGCAGTTTGGAGTCAATTAAATCCCATTAATCGGAGTTAAACAAGTGACGTTAGAATCTGAAAATTCGAATTTCGGAATAATAAAAAACGATCGGTTAGAAATTTGGTGATTCTAGAATGCCCTAGGGTCCTAAGTGAAAACAAGTTTTAATATTTGGGATCAAATAGAATTAAGCTAAAGTTGAGGGACGAAAACCAAAATTTTCAAGGATGTGATCGTCATTTTTGAAAAAGTTAGTGGAATAAGTGTGAATTAGTGGCTCAATTTACACAAACCTCAAACCAAAAACAAAAATCACGCCAAACACATAAACCAAACGAGAGAGAAACCGAGAGTGAAAGAGAGAAGAGAGGTGTTTCAGCCAAGAGGGAGAAGAAGAAGATCAAGCAAATCCAAGCCATTTTGGAGCCTCCCATCAAGTCTTCAAGTCACCTTAAGCTAAGAGATCAAGTGTAAAGTTAAGAAACAAGAAGCAAAAAGTAAAACCAAGGAGAGAAAGGGGTGGTTCGGCCAAGAAGGAAGGAAGGTAGATCAAGTAATTCCACCCCATTTTTGAGCTTCCAACCTAGTCTTCAAGCTCACCTAAGTTAGAGAGCCAAGTTAGAGAAAGAAACTAAAGTGAAAAGAGGTAAGTGGTTCATTTTCGAAATTTTTTCATTTGATGTTGTGTTGGTGTTTTGGTTGGAATGTGATGTGGGTTTTTATGTGTAATGTGAGGTGAGTGTTTAGTGACCAAAAGCAAGAGTAGATCATGTGAAATCCATAAGGTTTGAGATGTTAGGGTTGTGTTGCAAAAACTCTAAAGTTTGAATGGAGATTTGTTTGATTTAAATGTGTTGTAGACAATGTGTTTGATGAAATGTTTGAAAGAATGAACATGGAAAAATTGAATGAATTGAGTTTGGTTTGTGTTAGGCCATGTAAGGCCATAGAGAGGGTTATGTAATGCCAATGAAATTTGATGGTTTTAAGCATGATTCCATGAGGAATCCATGTTAGAAAAACCTATGACAAATGTATAGAAGTGTTAGGAAACAATATGGACAACTTTCTAAAGTTTGGTCTAAATGAAGGGCATTTTCGGTTTTCATGAAACGTCACTCTTTATATGCATTCTAATGACATTGATGAGTGTTATTAAGTATATTCAAGTTAGTGGTGAAGGGAATTAAGTTTAGAAACCAAAAGTGTAAAAATTACCTTGAAAAAGTGAGGTTTTTTCTAGGTTTCGCCACCCGATAGTTGGAATTTTCAGAAGCACTTTACGGGTGACCTAAGTGCGAGTTAGAGAGATGAATGGAGCAAAAATGAAGTGAAGAGCAACCCTAGGATGGGTTGTGAACAGTGTTCGACCAAAGGGGGTGCCAAAAATTTGACTTTTCGTTTTGGGCCCCAGAAAATTATTTCGGGCATATGGGGATATTATTAGGTGAATATAAATAAGGTTCATGGAAAGATATCAGAATTTTGGAGCTTCAGTTAAGTAGAAATCAAGTAGGGAAGCATTTTAGTGAAAAGTGTCCTTTTATGGGTTATTAGAGTTATAAGTTATTTAATGAGTTTTAAGAAGTTAAATGTTGTGTATTCTAAGTTAGAATATGTTGTGTAGGTGATGAAGAAGCAAAGGAAACAAGTGAAGGCCATTGAGGTTTAGTGGCAAACTTTTGAATAGGTGAGTGCTAAACCTTATTTTATAATGTTTGTAACTTGTTTTACAAGCCTTTTTAGTTTAATTGAAAAGTTGTTATATGAGTTTATATTTTGAAATGAATATGTTGCTTATTGCATTGATTTCTATTACATGAGAATTATAGCTTTGATATTTTATAAACGCAAAGTTTGAGTATAAACGAGTGGTAAATTTCAATGCGAGTTTTAGAAAGCTTTGAAAAGTTTATGTTTGAATCTCTACTATATGAGTTTATGATTCGAAATAAGAATCTTGCTTATTTTGTTATATTGCTCCAAACTTCAGTCGACCTTTCATCTTTTTATTATTAAGAGGATCCGGTGGGGTTTCTTTCATCCAATAACTTCCTCATCTCCATTCTTCAAGTCCACCTTATAACAATCTTCTTCAATCTCTGATACCTTTATAGGCTTGAGAACCTTAAAGATCACCTTTTCTTGTTGAACTTGTATACTAATTTCCCTTTGTTGCACGTCAATCACAATTCTTCCTGTTACTAAAAATGGTCGACCCAAAATAATAGGGACCTCCTCATCCTTCACCATATCAAGCACAATAAAATCCATCAGAAGAATCAACTTGCCCACCTTAGCCAATACATTTTCAACAATGCTCCTTAGATGTTTAAGAGACCTATTCACCAATTGAAGAGTGACAGAAGTAGATTTAGCTTCCATTAAACCTAGTCTTTTAAATAGGAACAATGGCATCAAACTAATACTTGCCCCAAGATCACATAAAGCTTTCCTTGAGAAGTGTTCCCTTATCACATATGAAATTGTAAAACTCTCAGGATCTTTCAATTTAGGGGGTAACTTCTTATGTAGGATTGCACTACACTATCTAGTAAAGGCTATAGTTTTATATTCCAATTTTATTTTTCTCAAGAGGATCTCCTTAATAAACATCACATAATTTGGCATTTATTCCAGAGCTTTTACAAAGGGTTTGTTCATGTGAAGTTTCTTGAATACCTTTAAGAACTTGGAAAACTGGTTATCTAGTTTCTGCTTTTGAAATCTCTATGGGAATGACAAAAATGGTGACTAAGGTGCGGCCATAACTTGACTTGGCTTTACAACTTCCCCTTGTTTTTTTTTCTTTTGAAATCTTTAAAGGAAAGGAAGAGGTGGCACATATGATGATTCCTTGTCTTTAATAGGTTTCCTAGTTTTCTTCTTATCTTGAATTCTTCTATACTTCTGCTAACTCTTCTTCTTCACCATCAAGCTAAACCTCTGCATCTTCAAACTTTTCATCTATCTCAACTCTCTCAAGAATTGACTAGGGCTTGGAAGTAAACTTAGTTGTGCTTAACTCCCTTATGCTTCTTATAGTCACAACCTTGCATTGCTCCTGTTTACCTTCCTACTTTGGATTATGTTATGTATCACTCGAAAGTTTTCTTGGTGATCTATTATGAATACCATTGGCTAATTATCCAATCTACACCTCTAAGTCTTAAAGAAAGCTAATTATCCAATCTACACCTCTAAGTTTTAAAGAAAGCTTGCTGATTTTACATTTGAGCATCATGCTTTTAAAGCAAAGTCCGTTGATCCTGTATGTATTGCACTACTATCTCTTCAAATGAAGGTATCTTCTCTTAAGGTGGATTAAGCTATTGCTAATAAAAATGAAATCTTAATAAAAATGCAAGCTTGAATTATAGTGCTTCCTCCTGATCCTGTCTCCATGAAAAGTTAGGATGATTTTTCCACCTTGGATTATAAGAGTTTCAGTATGGATTGTTATGATGTCTATTGTAGTTGACCATATATTGCACTAATTCAAGACTATTAAAGCAACTTGTTGTAACATGATTTCCTCCACAATTCTCACAATCTACAAATGGGCTTTTAATGGCATTGACCCCACTTGTATTTTTACTTATTGCTTTAACTAATGCATCCAACCTAGCATTCATGGCTATTATGGCATCTAGCTCAAACACTCTTGCTACTGATTTTTTGGGTTTTATCCTCTCAAGCGGCCATTGATAATTATTAGATGTCATCTCTTCGAGCAGTGCATATACATCTTCTGGTGTTTTGCTCATTATTGCCCCACCAACTACGGCATCTATTGTGGATCTAGTGACCTCCAATGCTTTTGATAAAACGTTTGTGCTTGTAAACATTGTGGAGCTCCATTATGAGGACACTTCTTGAGCATCTCCTTAAATTGTTCTCATGCCTCATACAATGATTCTCCCTCTATCTATATGAATAAGGCAATATCTATTTGATTATTGAGTTGTTGGGTCGGGTCCACCCAAGATGATCCAAACCCATGACCCGATCCAAATGTATTTGAATTGGATAAGATCAAATAACCGCTGACGGTTATTGGCGGTTACTGGCGATAATCAGAAAATAACCGCCACCTCTATAAATACTTGAGGTATTTCATTTGTTGAAAGGAAGATGGAAAATCAATTTCAAAAACTTTACATACACATCATACTACACATATGAGAGAAAAGAGAAAACAAATGGTAAGACAAATTACACTGTGATTTGAGGTTCCTTTTCGACTATGTGATTGGAATTTGACCAGTTGAACAATCTAGGATCTAGGGCAATTTTCGCTGTGTAGAAATGGGTACGCTTTCGGTTTTCGTTTTACTGTTTTATTGAATTTATATACTGTATGAATTCTTTCAATATCATTCCTCATCTTTACTTTTCTTGTTGAAGGAAAGCACTTGGCTAGAAACTTTTCAACTAAAATATCCCATGTAGTGATGGATGATTGAGGTAGTGAACTTAGCCAGCTCTTTCCTTTACCCTTTAAAGAGAAAGGAAAGAGTCTTAGTCTAATTGCATCTTCGAGCACCCCATTATGCTTAAAGATGTCACAAATCTCAAAGAAATTTGCTATGTGTTTGTTTGGATCATCATTTGGTAACCATCTGAATTGGATTGAAGATTGTATCATCTGAATCATAGGTAGCTTTATGACTTTTGGCGTTCCATAATCCTTCAGAGTCTTTGGACCCTTAGCTTCTATTTGGTTTTCAGCTACCTTAACTACATGTTTAGCTACATTCTAATTGTCTCCTATAATGTCTGTTGATTCTTCGAGTCTCCTAGCTATTCTTGTATTCTTGATTATCCTTTTGATCTCACTATCAAAAGGCAATAGCTCAATACTTTTCAATCTTCACATATAAAGATCAATAAAGTAAAATTGCTCTAACTGGTTTTGATATTAATATTGAAATGTAACACACCATCCTCGACGATGGCGCCAAAAACTCAAGGTCAATCCCACATGGACAGTTGCAAACTCTATATTAAGTACCAAAATTCATTAAAGACAACTTTATTCAAACAGTCAAAGTTGAATTGAATTTGGGAAAATAAATTTAAGAAATTAAACTAACAATTAAAATTAAGGTAAATCAGCAGTTTAATAGTATTTAGACATACAACTTCACTTAAGTATATCATTTAATTTATTCTCCTCACCCCAAAAGATATTTTTTATTCTTGTATTTAATCAGATAATTCTAAATTAGTCACAAGCCTCTTTTGATGGTTAAACACTTATCCAAATTAATTAACCTAACAATATTTCTACGCAGACTAACTAACTTGAGTTCATTAAGTTTAGATTATCCTAACACAATTATGCAATTCATACAATTATATCTCTATATCATACAAATTATGCTACTCTATTGATTTGTGGACACATAACACTTCTCTTGATAGCATTAGAATCTTAATATCTAATCAATTAACAGGCCTAAATTAATTTACAGCATTAAGCACTAATAAAATATAATACAAGAATAAAAATCAATTATAAAATATCATTGAATTATTGAATAAATTAAAATCATAGTTAATCTGCATTGTGGCCTAGATATAAGAATTTAGTTTGACATAATACAGGCAAGAGAAACAAATATTACAAGAAAAAACTCCATAATTAAGATAATAAAGAAGGAAAGAAATAAACTAATTTTTCTCCTCTAGGTTGATGCTCCTTGGAACCTTGCTCTTGCCTGATATACCTTTGCCTCAATTTGGTATGACTTTTCTCTCAACTCTTAACTACTTGATGTCAAACTCTATGAACTCACGCCTATTTATAGGAAACCAAGATGAGCTTTTAGGAAATTTTCCAAAGGTCTGTACGAAATTTTATTTTTGCAATTAATACGATGTTAGATTCTCTCTTTAATCATTAATGAGTTGCAACTTAGGATCCAGTGACTACAACTAGTGACTGGTGAGGCTGTCTAGGGACAATGCTTGAGAACCAATGACTAGAAGGAGTGTTGACAGACCCTGATCCTTACACACTATTTTCGTACACTCGGTAGCCCACCGGCAACCTCACGGTAGCCCTCCAGCCAATATCTAATCCAGCTGAAAGGTTCCCATGAAGCTACATCGTTTTTCTTTTTCAAAAACCTTTATAGAATTCTCTTTTCTAATAGAAATGGGTGGAAAATTTTTCTTTTTATTTTACACATATACAATAGAATTATAAAAATTTGGACAACATAATGACTGTTTTTCTGAAAATGCTACTCTATAAAATTTTATAGAAAATTTATACACTTCTAAAACAAACCATTCTCTCAAACTTCTGGCCTCCGGCCCTCATTTTCTCAATCCACAACCAACCACAAACATGTACTCAATTTTAAAGATAAATTGAAATATTTTTATACGTCATGCAAACACATATTTATATATTTTTCAAAATTATAGGAAACATTTATATAGTTATTATTATACAAACTCTCAAGGTAAGAAAACATAAATTCTTTTACACATTTTCTAAAACCATAAGAAAACTTATACAATTGTTAAAATACAAAATTTCAAGAACAGCCACCATAAATTCATGTAATCACAACAACATACACAACTCGATCCGTCCCTGTAATCCTGAGTCGGAGTCCTTGCTACTGAAACACCCGTCCCTGTACCTACCCCTGGGGAGGTTTTTATTTATAAAACATAAAATAACGTGTGAGTTATACGAGCCCAGTGAGTGTCATAGAGTTTCCTACCAAACTTAACTTTATAAAATAGACCTCCCTAAAAATCTTTTGAAATATTTTATAAACATTTAATCGCCATAGTACAAAAATTGGTTTTTCTGAAAACCATATCTTAATTTAGTGCATTGACAAACAGTTATCATAAATAAAATTCATGCATTGTAAAACTGAATTATAAAACAATATGCTGTATGATTTCATTTTTCTACTGAAAAATTTAAATAGTGGTGGCGATAATGCTTTTGAAGAATTTCTGAGTAAAATGAGTCAATCACTGATAGTCCGCACCACATGGTACCCTAGGCATGGAGTAGAATTTTTCCTCGCTCGAGCCATCCCGGAATTTTCCCTTGTTCAGGCCATCTATCCAGTTTTGCGTAGCGAAATTTTGTCTCGCTACGGACCAGTATTTTTCCTCGCTTAGGTGGAAGCTAGCTAATAATATACCTCGTACGTGCATGGGCGACACACAGAACTAAACTGACTCACATATTATATTCCCTCCTACGGGTTTCTTCCCGTTATTAGTGACAGACACCCGCAACACTGCCAATGCACGTTTAGGGTACTCAACCTGTACCGGAGATATTTGAAATACCTATAAGGCATATCATAAGTTTGTAAATACATTTCATGTAATCTTTCGAAATTCACTTAATCCATTTCTCATATAAAATTTTGCACAATCCACGCAAACTATTTTCACATAAGATTCATTTAATTCAAAATCAATTTTCAACACATCGTGGCATAACTTTTTGAATATATCATAGCAAAATATTTTAAAAGACACTCACCAATTATTGACTCACGATAATGCACGCTTTAGAGTTCCCTCAATTCCGTGTTACCTACATATTTTCGCATTCTACGTTTAGTCAACGTCACAACTACTTTAGCCAAACATATACTTTACCATTGACACATTAACATACAAACAATCGTTTAGTTACATGAAGGTTTCGAACACCTTCGTTCATTCGTTCAATTCATAATAATTCCAATTATTCGCATATACTTCCCGTTTGGATTTCTTAATATTTAGGCATGTAAAACACATCGAACAAAGCCTAAATTCACACTAACGCATTAAATGAAATTTGAATCATTCTCACCCTATGTTGGCCGAAGCCTGACCACTTCTCATACCATCGATCTCATTCAATTTTTCCATCATAATTATGCTTAAACACATGTATACGGGTGTAAAATCAAGTCAAATTCATAAAACATCACCCTTGTGCAATTAAAAAAAGTTTGACCGTCAAGTAGCCATTCAACATTCCAATGCATCCCTTCTCAATTTTATGTTAATTCCTTCACCAACACAAGCTATGATATCATTCAAAAAACCTAAAAATAATTATCTAACACTTTAAACTCAACATGGCTTAAACATGGCAGCTTGATTTACCATATTTTTGCTTTTAATTTCAACATCAATACTCAATATTTTAACATATTTACATGTATGAAAATCATTCAGATCAATCAAATTTAAATTGGACCATTGGAAACCCATCTTAACCATGACTTACATACAATACCACATCAACACTTCTTCAAGTTTCACACTTGAATTTACACCAAAATTACTTCCAATCTCATGGCAAAACAACTAGTATCCTAACCAATATCAATTCACGCTTAAATCAAAAATTCATTTTCACTAGTAAGCTTACCAAGTAATCTTGAACCTCTAGCCTTGTTATCCCACCAATTTGAAGTCTCAAATCCTTGAATCCATACACAAAAATCTCATTAAAATCACCTACAACTCATTAGACAGCATCTGTCCAAATTTTCACACATAAAAGTCAAGAAAATTTAAGCTTTACCACTTGAAAATCACTTGATCTTGTTGGATATCTTTCCTAGACTTCTTCACAACCTTTTTATAGCTTGAAATCTACTCAAAATTGGCTTGAAAAGCATGAAGAACAATAGTTGTCCTCCTGTCTGGTTTTCAGCAAAACACCCCCTGAAATTTTTTCCAAAATCTTCTCAATTCTTCTACCATCTTCCATTTTATATAGCCTTATCATGCCTTAACACTTTGCCCCTCAAGTTTGGGTTATAGTTACCAGCATGCCATTAATTTAATTTACATGGTTGCCCTTCTTATCTTTACATTCTTCATAATTTAAGATTCCAAAAATACCTCTGCATATATCTCTAACTAGTTTAGTCACTCATGCCCTTTCTTAGAAATATCTTCAACACTTAATTGTATTATATACTTTAATAAACTGTCATGCCGTTTTTTGTGTCCGAAATCGTTTCCGATCTACTCGGATATTTTATTTTATTTTTCATAACTCAATTTCACATCAGAAAATTTCTATCAGAATTCGATTACGCATCTGGGCACTTTAATTTATTTCTTTATTCCGTAAATAAGAACATATTTGTACAATACATCTACAACACTAAAATTGGGAGGTTATATTACAAGTGTGGTAGTCACAACCTAGAGTCACTGCATATGAACCTGCGACCCTTCCATGTGTTTGGTTGCTGCTTGTCAACACTACGTATGGTTGCGACTTGATTCGCTTCTACATACGTTTCCAAATCTGATTTCTTCCTAAATTGCTTTTAGATTTTCTTCCAATTTTGAACATATTATTTTCTTACCCTTGAAGAAATCCTATTTTAATTTGATTCGCTTCTACATACGTTTCCAAATCTGATTTCTTCCTAAATTGCTTTTAGATTTTCTTCCAATTTTGAACATATTATTTTCTTACCCTTGAAGAAATCCTATTTTAATTTGATTCCTTCCAAAAATCTCAAATTCTTTCATAAATTGTCAACTTGGACCTCTATTTTTCAATCTACACAAAAATTCTCAGAAATTATTAAAAACATGAAATTTTTCCCTGAATTCTTATCACAAAAACCTGATTTAAGAATATGAAATAATGGTATATTTTTCCATTATCAAGTTGGTACTATAACACCCCTAATTTTATATGCATGAATATTATTGTCATTACTATTATTATAATTAATAAGATGAGGGATTAAATTGAAGATAAGTTTTAATAATTGTGGTCAAAGTAAAATTAAACCAAAAGCTAAGGGAGGACACCGATATTTTCTCAGGACGTGACCGTCATTTTTGGAATTGATTATGGAGGAAAATAGAAGCCAAAAAGATTTATTTGACTTTAAAAAAAAAAACATCAAAAACAGAAACCAAGGCAGTTTTGCACGAACCAAAAGAGAAGAAAAGAAAGAAGAAAAAGAAGAAGAAGAAGAAGAAGAAGAGAAGAAAAAGACACTGTCGCGCGACGCCGGAGCAGCACCGACCGACCGACCAGAGACACACAGTTGAAGCAAACGCAACTCGACCAGCCTTGTCGCCGACCCGAACCATATCGTTGACCGCGCAAAACCGACTGTTGACTGTTGTCGCGAAGAAGTCGACGAACTACTCTACTGGTCCCAACGCCGAGCTCGTTGATCTGACCACAAAACCCGACGCCAAACTCGACTGAAAGGAAGTAGAATCGAGCGAAAACGAAGTGGAAACCAGCTCCTCCACGCATGCAAAATGGTGACAAACTGACGGTGAAATCAGCCGCTAATCGCTGCGGAATCGAGTGAGAAAGAGAGAGAGGAAGAGAGGAGAAGAAAGAGGAAGAAAAATAACCCTAAACCAGTCCAGATCTGTCAACAAAAATCAGTCCAAAACCACCCCAAAATCAACCTCATAACGACGTTAACGCAAAAAGAAATGGGGGTGAGTTGTTTGAGTTTGAGATTGATAATTTTTGTTGGTGATTAAATTGGTTCGAGATGGATTTTATTTTGATTTAATTGTTGGTTAGTTTTAAGTAAAAATGAGTTGAAAAATAAGTGTATTTATGTATATTAAGAGCTTAGAAAACTGGAAGAGAAGTTAAAAAGGTCAAATAGATTTTAATGGAGTTGGTGAGATTTGGAAATATTTGGATCAAATAGGATTAGTAAATTATTGCATTTTAACTTATGGAATTTATTGAGTATCTATATGTTCTTAAAAATTCAGGAGAGGAGGTAGCTCACGGAAGCCAAAGAAAAGGAAAGGAGAAAGTGTGAGCTTCCGTTGAAAAATAAATCGAAAAACAAAAAGTGGTAAAAAGGTTGGTGTACACTTTATTCAATTTATTTTTATAAATGGAATATTATCAATTTTTGAATACTATGATGCTTGAAATATTGTTTGTGAGTATTTTGATATGTGTATGGTGAAATATATTCTTTTGACTTGTGATAATTGATGAGATTTATATGGTTGTGAGAAAAATGAAATGATGAATTTGAAACTTGATTCGTGTGATTGTGGGAAAACAAAGTTGGGTTGGATTGACGAGATATTTAGAAGTGTTATTTCATATTTTCAGGTTTTCTGGAAACCTCCGAAATGCAGCCGTTATGCTGCCAGATTTTGTTTGAAAAATAATTAGAAATCGAAAGTTTAAACGAAACCTACTCAATGAATTTTGAAAATAAATTGTTATTCAAGCCCTAGTAAGCTTTGACACAGATAGGTGGGGATTGGTAAGTGGCATGACATTAGGGTCATTTAGCAGTATTGCGCCGTTTGATTCTGTACCGACCGATTCTGAATTTGAATGTTAATTCAGAGGTTATGAGAGGCACCGAGTGTCCGGCCCCGAATATACATGATTCTCTGATAGTCTAGCTGGTAGTCACCAAGTGTCCGATGCTGAAAAACCCGTCTGCCAGTCCATGGTATCGTGCTTGTGTTTACTAGGGGCATTGAAAATTATTATGAGAATTATTGTGATTAATGTATTGTTTTAAATTCTTTTGGATATTTAATTGAATTATTGATAAATTATGATATTTTGTTACTAAATTTATAAATTGATTGTGTGAAAATATAAATGTTGAGTTTGGTGTACACCCATTAAGCAAATATGCTTAGCGCGTTGGAATTTCCTCGCGTAGGTTGTAGATTGCGTCAGGAGGGCGAAGATTGAAGAGAAAACACATCTACAGTGAGCTGATACAGTCACATCTATCCTTCCATATTTATTTTTGGATATATATATATATATTATCTTTGGTTTTGTATATAAAAGTTTCAATTTGTATTCATGCGCATAGATATATGTATTTGGATTTAAAATAGTGTTTTTGGTAAAGAAAAGTCAAGTTGTGTAAATATTTTGGTACATGTGATAGATATGGAAAATGATGAACCAAACTGCGTTTAACTCCAGTTATTGAATATGTTTGTGGGAAATTTCATTTTGAAAATGAATATGTTGATTTGTAACAAGTTGGGAAAGTCAGAATTTCAAGGGAAACTTTGTCAGTTTTTCCGTTTCAAATAAATGAGTTTTGTATTATTTTTAAAGTATTTTGACATTTCGTATTTTGATATAAATAAAATGAATATATGCTTTTACAATTAAAGATTTTGTAAAAAGAGATATGACTGTAGTGCCCCTTGGAGTCGTTTGGTGAAAGGGCTAGTAAGGGGTGTTACATTTAGTGGCATCAAAGCTATGGTTTAGGCGTTCCTAGACCTAAGCGCATAAATGTGTATAAAAGTATTTTTGCATTTAAGTGAACATGCATTTGCATATGAAAATGGAAGGATGTGACTCTGATCTGCAAATTTCTCTTCTGTCTAATATAGGCTAAGAAATGGAACCCTTTGATGTCCAAAGAACCGAGGGCAGTGAGAGACTGGAACCTAAGAGTCCTGCTAGTGTAGCTGGGGAAGTTTCTAGTGAGTCTACGAGTCCGAGGATGGCTCATCAAGAGGCTCAAGATCAGCCAGCGTTTATGCAGCAAATGGTTGAGTTTTTCGAGAATATAGCCCGAGTCGCACCACGAAAGTCCATGATCGAGAGACTGGCGAAGCACAGACCTATCGATTTCTATGGTAGGAAAGATGAGGATGCATCCGCTGCTAAGTACTTGTTAGAGCGGACCGAGAGGATCTTAGAGCAGATGGATTACACCCTTGAGAAGAGGGTAGGGTGAGCAGTTTCCTTACTATAGGAGGATGCCTACCATTGGTGGACCTCAGTAGCAGATTTGGTACGGCCAGAGGAGATGACCTGAGAGTTCTTCCTGAGAGATTTTCGGAAGAAATATATTGGTCGTATCCACATAGATAAAATGAAGAGAGAGTTCATCAATCTGAAGTAAAGACACCTGATTGTTACTGAGTATGAGAGAGAGTTCATCAGGCTCAATAAATATGTCAAAGAGATCGTGGCGACTGAGGCAAATAGGCGCAGGAAATTTGAGGATGGATTGAATGACTACATAGGATTTCAACTGACAGCCCTTCAGTAAGAAGACTTCCCACAGTTGGTTTCAACAGCCCTGAATGTAGAAAGAGTAAAGAATGAGGAACAGGCAAGAAAGGATAGAAGCCAGCAGAGACGGGGTCAAGGACAGTCCAGTGCATCCCATCCACTCAGCAAGAAACAGAAGGGACCCCAGACTAACAGTCAGCCACAGACCCAGAGGCAGGGACAGGGATCCATTGCCAGGTCAGGCTCGTCAGCCTCATTCGTGGCTAGTACCCTTGGGAGCACAGTTAGGGGATCAGCACTACCTCAATGTGAGCATTGTGGGAGGTGGCATTCAAGAGAGTGTTGGACGCTAATAGGGGCATGTTGTAGATGTGGGTCACATGACCATTTCCTAAGTGATTGTTCGAAGAATAGGGCCACTTTTGCCTCACAGACGGTGAGATCAGGGATGATAGCTCCAAGAGATAGGAGACTGAGTTAGTCGGACATTAGAGGGAGCAGTTAGAAAGCTGCTCATGAGTCAATGGGGAGACAAGATACGCATACTCCAACGCGTGCATATGCCATCAGGGCTCATGAGGATCAGGATGCGCCAGATGTGCTAGTGGGTATGATTTCTATTTTTGATATTTCAGCACGTGCATTGATAGATCCTGGATCTACGCATTCCTACATTTGTAGATCGATACCAAAAGAGAGAAACTTAAAGGCAGATATCACTGAGAATGAAATTCTAGTTAGTAATCCTTTAGGTTACAGTGTGATTGTGAATCGGGTATACAGGGATTGTCCTATTTAGATTCAGGGGTATGATTTTTCAGGTGATCTGATGGAATTACCTTTCCATGAGTTTGATGTAATATTGGGCATGGATTGGTTATCCAGGCATATGGTAGTTATTGATTGTCGTCGGAAAAGAATTACCCTTAAGACAGTAGATGGTGTAGAAGTAACCATGGTGGAAGAGAGATCAGATTTCCTCTCTAATGTCATTTAAGTCACTACTGCTAGAGAATTGATTAGGAAATGATGTGAAGCTTATTTGGCACATGTGATTGATTCTTAGAGGATTGGATTTGATCATCAGGATATAACCACTGTGTGTGATTTTTCGGATGTGTTTCCGGAGGATTTACCTGGTTTACCACCAGAAAGAGAGATTGAGTTTGTTATTGATATAGTGCCGGGTACTACACCAGTTTTGATTACTCCCTATAGGATGGCACCTGCTGAGTTGAAGGAGTTGAAGATAAGGGATTTATACGACTCAGTGTATCCCCTTGGGGAGCTCCGGTATTATTTGTGAAGAAGAAGGATGGGTCATTAAGACTTTGTGTAGATTACAGGCAATTGAACAAGCTTACAGTCAAGAATAAGTATCATTTGCCTAGGATTGATGATCTGTTTGATCAGTTGAGAGAAGCCAGTGTGTTCTCCAAGATTGACCTCAGATTAGGGTACCATCAGTTGAGGGTAAAAGAGTCAGATATTTCAAAAACAGCCTTCAGAACGCGATATGGACACTATGAATTTGTAGTGATGTCATTTGGGTTGACGAATGCACCTGCATCCTTTATGGATCTGATGAACCGTATCTTTCGTCCTTACTTGGATCAGTTTGTGGTAGTTTTCATTGATGATGTTCTGGTATATTCTAAGACTCCAGAAGAACATGACAGACATCTCCGGACGGTATTACAGATTTCGAGGGAGAAAAAGTTATATGCCAAATTAAGCAAATGTGAATTCTGGTTGAATGAGATTGCATTTCTGGGACATATTGTATCTGCAGAGGGCATTAGAGCTAATCCAAAGAAGATAGAGGGGATTATGGAATGGAAACCTCCTAAGAATGTTACGGAAATCAGGAGTTTTCTGGGCTTAGCAGGTTATTACAAGCAATTTGTGAATGGATTTTGAACAATAGTAGCTCTATTGACTAAGTTGCTTCATAAGGATGTTAAATTTAAGTGGAGTGAAAAATGACAAGCAAGCTTTGAAAAGCTTAAGGCGATGTTAGTTGAGGCTCCAATTCTTACACAGCCAGTATCTGGTAAGAATTTTGTGATATATAGTGATGCTTTACTTAATGGGTTTGGTTGTGTGTTGATACAGGAAGGAAAAGTAGTGGCATATGCTTCCAGACAGTTAAAACCTCATGAAAAGAATTACCCTACACATGATTTGGAGCTAGCTCTAGGTCGTGTATGGGATAATTATGTTCATGCTTCTTCAACTATCTAGAAGCATAAGCAACCATTCTGTCATTCGGCATCAGTACACAACCTAGGCCCTACCTCAAGGCATCACTGTACATTGTAAATTCGTCCCTGCCAGTAGGAATGGTGAGAATATGAGCCATAGTCAGTCTTTTCTTCAATTCATCAAAGCTCTGCTGACATTGATCTGACCACACAAATTTTTCTTCCCTCTTGGTCAATCTGGTCAATAGAGTAGCAATCCTTGAAAACCTTTCTACAAATTTTCTATAATAACCAACTAACCCCAGGAAGCTTCTAACTTTTGTAACATTGGTAGGCTGTCACCAGTTCACTATTGCCTCAATCTTCTGGGGATCAACTGAAATTCCCTCTACTGACACCACATGCCCTAGAAATGCCACCTAATCTAGCCAAAATTGACATTTACTTAGTTTTGCATATAATTGATATTCCCTGAGAGTTTGTAGCACAATCCTCAAGCGCTCTTCATGTTCTTCCCTACTGCCTGAGTATACTAGGATGTCATCGATAAATACTATCACACATTTGTCCACATAAGGCCTGAAAACCTTATTCATCAGGTCCATGAACGTTGTAAGGGCATTAGTTAACCCAAATGGCATGACAAGAAATTCATAATGCTCTTACCACGTTCTGAAGGTAGTCTTAGGAACATCTTCTCTTCTAATCTTCAACTGGTGATAGCTGGACCTCATATTTATTTTGGAGAACACTCTAGACCACTATAACTGATCAAATAGATCATTAATCCTAGGAAAGGGGTACTGATTCCGTACTGTTTCCTTTTGTGCTGTCTGTAATCTATACATAACCTCAAATCTTCATCCTTCTTCTTGACAAACAGTACTAGGGCTCCCTATGGTGAGATACTCGGCCTAACAAACCCTTTACTTACTAGCTCCTTTATCTGTACTTTAATTCCTTTAACTCTGAATGAACCATCTTGTAGGGCGCTTTAGATATAGGTTGTATTCCAGGAACCAATTCTATTTCAAATTCAATCCCCCGGTTGGATGGCAAAGCAGGTAGATCGTTTAGGAACACATCTGGGAAGAAGTCTCTGACTATAGGGATATCTTCCAATCTCACTTCAGTCTCTTTTGCTTTAATAGCATATACTAGATACCCCTAATGTGCTTTCCATAGCATCTTCTGGTCTATCATCACTGTCATCAAACGACTAGCTAGTAACTTTCGTACCCCTCGAAAAATCATATCGGACTCCCCATCTCTAACAAATCTAACTTCCTTGCGGAAACAGTCAACTGTGGCATGGTGTTTGGACAACCAGTCCATCCCAAACATCACATCAAAGTTTCTAATGTCTAGTAAAATCAGATCTGCCGAAAATTCCTAACCTTCCATAACCACCTGACAACCCATATATACTTTATCTGCCAACAGTATATCCCCCGCAGGAAGTGATACCCTCAAATTATAATCTATTGGTTCTGGTTTTCCATCGGTGATCTTAGAAAAGTGTGCAGATACAAAAGAGTGAGTGGCACCTGGATCTATCAGACTAAATGCATCTCAGCCAAAAATGGAAATAATACTTGTAACCACCTCAGTAGCTGCCTATGCCTCTTGCTGGGTGACTGCAAACACCCGGGCCTAAGTACAGAGCCTCCTTAGCTGACCCCTGGATGATTCTTCTAGACCTAAACCTCCCTCGAGCTGACTGGTACCAATGGGCCTTCCCTTCTGTGTAACTCTCTTTGTACCTCGGCTCCCACTGGTCTGTCCAGTAGCTGTAGTCTGTGACCTTAACTGACCTGCTGAAGTTTGTTGTGGGTAGTCTTTCATAAAATGACCCTCCTATCCATATCTGAAACATCTAGATCTCTTTGTGTAGCACTCACCCGCATGTGGCTTGTCATATATCTTACAAGCGGGTCAGCTCTGCTAGCTCCCTCTGGAGCCTTTAGAACCAGCTGGTACGGTCACGAAGCCTTGGCTTGATTGTACCTGCGATTCTACTGACGACTACTAGACTTTGCTGATCTGTCTCCGGATCTAGAGTGCTTGCTGCGTCCCCTTGAGTAGCTGCCTGACCAGTTGCGCTTCTGGCCCTACTTTGGTTTAGGCTTTGGGATGACCTCTACATTCTTTTCCACCTTGATGGCTGCTTCCACTAACTCTTTATACTATGGGTGGGGCATATTTGACACGTAGGCCTTGATTTTTGGATTTAGGCCCACTATGAATCTCTTTATCTTCTGCTATTCATTATCAACTATGAACGAAATCATCCGGATCAGTTTTGAAAATCTCTTCTCATAATCTGTAACAGACATCGGTCCCTACTCTAATATGAAAAATTCTTCCACTTTAGTGTCCTGATAGCTCTTGGGGTAAAACATTTCTAAAAATTCTCTCTTAAACAATACCCAGTTCACTCCTTCTGGATTCAACCTCTGTAAGGATCTCCACTAGTACTTCGCCTTATCTTTCAATAGGAAGGCAGATAAGGTGATCATATGATCGTCTGTACACCCTACAACCTATAAAATCTCTTCTGTGGTCTCCATTCAGGACCACGCACACTCAGGATCCCCTATACCATCATATGACTTCGTGCCCAATTTCCTGATGCATTCTATATATGCTCCAGCCTCCCGCGACTGTTAAGAAAATGTCGTCGCTAGTGCTTGAGCCATCTGCTCTACATTAACTTCTGCTCTGACTGGCTCTGGCAGCTGGGATGGTCCTATTGGAGGGTGCTCTGCAGGTACATTAATAGATTCATCCATTCTCTTTGCTATAGGTTTAGGTGCAGGGACCTCTACCGCTTCCCTCCATTTGGCTGGGCTACCTATTCTACGCATGATTTTATGAATTTCAGCTACAATTTTGGTTCGACAATGCACAATTGATGTAATAAAGTTATTATTGAAAATTCAGTTAAATACAGAAAATCATTTAATAACTAAATTTAAAACCACTTCCAAAAATAGAGAACAAATCAGACAATATCCGGGCTCGGATACCACCCTAACGGGACCCATCCCGTCTTTCCCTTTACGGGGCCCAAGTGCCCTTTTGGCACCTCACGGAATCCCTCTGGATTCTATTCCACTACATCCAGCCAGGAATTCGAGGAGTAAAGCCTAGAATTGAAAATCATCAAAATTCAGAGAAACTTAAAATTTATTAAAATTTGTTTTCTATAGTTTAAAATTTCTTAAAAATTTCGATAGAGTTTCCTCCGTTTTTCGAGATTGCCAAAATTTATAAAATCAACTTGCAAATCAAAATTTACACTTATAAAATTTCACACATTTTCTCAACTTCCAATTGGACCTCAAGTCCATTTCAATGGCAATCCCTAACCACAATTTCTAAGAAAATAAAAGCAAATCAATTTAATATCAACTTAAAAATAAAAATTTCTTTACAAATCCAGAACTTTACAATCGAATAAAAATTTACAATTTTAGATATACAATCCAAAAATAATCGATTTAATTTCATTACAGAATAAAGTTAACCATAATTAAATTATGGCTAATATATTTTCATTCAAAAGATATTTACAACCAAAAATAAAGTTCATATATTCTTTTGTGCATTGCCACTTATACATTCACAGAAATTTTAGTTCTTCAGCCACTTTCATTTGGATGGAGAGGAACATGTATCTTGTCGACTGGAACCTGCACCTTGGGAGGGTTTTTAACAAAAATTTACAAAATGTGAGCTACGAAAGCTCAGTTAATGCGAGATTTTCTAACTTAAATTCTTTTCTAAAAGGGTAACCTCCCTAAAACATTTATAAAAATTTCTATTTCTTATAGTTTTCAGAAATATAAATTTAGAGTCAATAATAACAAAATTCAGATTCCAAAAATAATAAATTTCAAAACTAACAGATACACATTTATATTAAAATGATAATCAATTTCAGAAATTTTCATAAAATTTCATATGTAACAGAATTTCAAAACAGTTTCAGATATAACAGAATTTCATATAATTTCAAAACCACCAATGGATTTCCAGAAGCATACAGATAATGGTCACACGTACTGGGCGGGATAAACCACTATCTCCAGCACTAGTGATAACCATCAACACTTATACATTCACATAAATTTTATTTCTTCAGCCACTTTCATTCGGATGGAGGGGAACGTGTATCCTATCTACTGGAACCTGTACTTAGGGAGGTTTTTTAATAAAAATTAATAAAATGTAAGCTACGAAAGCTCAGTGAATGCGTGATTTTCTAACTTAAATTCTTTTCTAAAAGGGTAATCTCCCTAAAACATTTATAAAAATTTCTATTTCTTACAGTTCTCAAAAATATAAATTGAGATTCGATAATAATAGAATTCAGATTCCAACAATAAATTTCAAAACTAGCAGATACACATTTATATTAAAATAGTAATCAATTTCAGAAATTTTCATAAAATTTTATATGTAACAGAATTTCAAAACAGTTTCAGATATAACAGAATTTCATATAATTTCAAAGCCACCAATGGATTTCCAGAAGCATATAGATAATGGTCACATGTACTGGGCGGGACAAACCACTATCTCCAGCACTAATGATAGTCATCAGTGTTTCACGCCGAGCGTTCTTCACACTTTTTGGCAAATACAGAAGACATCCCACTAACGCGTTGCAGATTAAATCCATAGTGCAAGCTCGAAGTGAGATAATACCCCTCGCGTATTTTTGGTGACATGACTCGAGTGACAAACTCCAATCCCCCCAGAGTTAGTGACAACCCATCCCAGAACTTGCCATACACGCAGAGGTATTCCGATCAGGTCTAAACAGATATATATTTTCAGATACCATCAATTCCATAACATATAGTGTAATCCATTGGGTTTGAAAATCTAATAACTTCTTTATGCTATTCATAATTAAATTTCATTTATTTCACTTGCTCATAATAACCATATATCATTTTGAATGACATATATTTCACATTTCATTGCATATATTTTTCATGCATAAACCATAACATTCAAATTAAAATGGAACATTTAAATCATGTACTAGTTTCCATAACAACATGAAATAATTGAATTATTTCACAATCAAAACAACTTTAGCATAGCATGGCAAAAATATAATTTTGCACTCACTATTTTTGATCACTTGGTAGCTAATCAATCCTCCCTTTTTTCTTGACTTTTGGATTTCAATTTGGTCACCTAAGTTTCTTGATGATTCTTGGTGCTAAGAGGATGAAGAGCTTGAGAGAATTCATCCCAAACCAGCAGCTCACACCTCTCCTTTCTCGGCTACTCACAGTAATACACCTCCTCACTTTTCTTCGATTCTCAGTTTCCCCTTTGTTTGCCTGAATGCCTCTCCTTCTTTTCTTTCAATTTTTGGCCGATCACTTGGGTATATATAGCCCCCTCACAATCTCATCTTGCCCCTTTAAAATCATGGAAATGACCATCAAGTCCTTAGTGAGTTGTTTTAATCCAATTGGTCCATAATCACTCATAATTGTCCATTCAATTATCTTTAATCTATTTCTAATTAATCTCAACCACAAATTTAGTCAAAAGATGACTATTAGGTGTTAATCCACCATTGGTCCATCAATAATCACATGGATTGTGCTTTTAGAATAGGTTTAATATCATAAAATCTCATTTATGCCCTTAATGTTAAAAATTAATATAATTCATTCCGAAATAAATTCCAAATTAATTCTATGATCACTCATTCATCAAATTGACTTTACAATACTCTAATTAGATATCTTAAGGTTCAATCCATGGCTTCAAAAAAAATTCAAATAGAGTTTAGGTTAATACTATTCACAATCCTATCCGTAAGGGCGTTTTCGTCGAGTAACTTTCGGAACCTTTAGAAACTACCAAAATGGACTCATCTTTACTCCGTTTCAGTTTTATTAGGTCCTACTAACCATTCTAAATATTTTCGATTTTTCGGGGTCCGCCTCAAAATTTTACTATTCATCGAGTACTATTCACTCGGAGACACTATTCACCCGAAAATGTTACTATTCATCCATAAATTCACTATTAATCATAAAATGAAAGTTTGGGGTCCTACATGCAAAGTCGACCTCTCACACCTATAAATAGGAGTCTTTTCCGTATAATTGAGGGCATTCAATCTTGGATCAAATGAGAGATTAAAGATAGAGCTGTGGGCTACAGTGTGAGGGTTTCGATTCTATCTTTTCTTCTATTTATTTTTCTTTTTATGCTTATATAGTTATTTTATTAGTGGGGCTAAATTGAAGCCCTAAACATGAACTCAATTTGTCTATTTTTTCAATAAATCTTAGTTTTTTGCATGATAAAATTAATGCCTCCATGTTAATTATATTCCATTAATTATGTTTCTTTAACAAATTACCGAAGAAACATCTTTATAGGATTACGTTGTAAAAATATAAATTGCATATCAAACGGGAATGTTCTTTGTTCGCAACAAACAATTGCTTACAAACCAATTAAGGGGCACTAATTCGTAAAGATCTAATAGACATCATATCCTAGGGTTTATATGATATTCATATTCTTTTAGTTCTTAATGGGTTCCAATTATGAAAGCTAAGTAGACATCATGTTAGGTGATAATTAAAATTACACGAATCTATGTGGACATCATGTAATTTGCACACTAACTAAGGAAGAATCAATATGACATGCAATCTAATCATGACCTTGCTATAAATATCTTCATCATGCATTAACATGAATTTACTTTATTAACCTTTTTAACAAATTGATGGATTGTTTGGTGGTGGATAGGATGTCTTAACTAAGGTTTTCTCATTTACTTCCTTTAGTTTAATTTTCTATTATAATTTAGTTTAATCTTAAAACCAAACTTCTTTAATTTAATTGTTTTAGTTTAGGACTTAATTAAACTTAGAATTAAAGTAAGTTAACAATCCCTCATGAAATCAACCCTCGCTCATCGCTATACTCAACTAAACGATTTGTGCACTTCCAAGGTTTTTAATAAAGTTGTTTGTTAAAATTGCAACCAACAAAACCCAAGGAGCAGAAGAAAGATTGAAAGGGTCGACCTAGAGGTACTTAATTGATCGCAAATATGCAATGGACTCGTGGGAGCACAATAAAACAGCCTAAGGAATCACAACGAGGTTAGCTTCATATCAACATAAGACCTCAAGAACTTACATTTCATTTGGGTTTGATGACATTTATTTGCAATACAAATTGATTGTTTTTAAAAACCCAAAGGATATTAGTTTATTCGATCACATAACAAATTATTTGATATGAATTATGTGTTTATTAGTTTGTACTGGGAGAGAAGTAATAGAACTTTATTTGAGTTAGGCTTATGTTGGGCAGCTTGTAAATTGTCTTTATATGACGTTGATTTCACCTAGTCCTATTCAATGTGGAGAGGCTTATGTTGGGCAGTTTGTAAATTGTCTTTATATGACGTTTATGTCACTTAGTCCTACTCAGTGTGGAGAGAGACATGATTTGAATCGTTACTGTGTTTGTAACTATTAATGGAGTTTGTTGGATTTTGATGCATTTGTATGTGCAGTACTTCCAATTGTTTTGTGCACAACTTATGACCCGATGCCCTTTCTGGCAATGCACTTGCACAAAAAGAAATACCACCCATTGTTGATACAAAACAACGAATGAGAAGAAGAGGACTAGTGCAACCGATAGACTGATACGAGATAAATCAGGTATGATGAAATCTCAAGATAAGACATGTAGAATTAAAAGAAACATATGTAATTTATGTTTAGACATGTTCAATGTGAAAGGAAAATATTTCGATTTTAATTTGAATCCGGAAACGTGAATCTTAAAAATTTTCAAATAAAACATGCTCAATCGATACTAGTAATAATGATTCAATAATTAATTCATAAGATCGAATCATACCTTGCATGAAGATTGAATTGATCCCTTTTGATTCGCAGATTCTTCACCACCTGATCTTCCTTGCTATGACTCTTCACAAAAGAAACTGTGTGTGGGCACAATCTTTTGAAGATCCTTTTGAAGTAGATGATTATTAGGTGATTTTTAATCAATGGAAATTTTTGGTTCAAGTAGCCAAAAATTCTATCAATCACCACTACTACTACCAATCATAAAAACATCTTTTTATATTGGCAAAATAGGGTTCTTCAATTTTAACAAGGAATTTAAATTCCTATTAAAATTGAAAGACTTAATTCATATCCAATATGAAATCAAATTCCTTATTGGATTATAATTCTATTCTTTTAATTTAATATGGAATCTAATTCCCATTAAATTAAAACTCGTTTAATATAATTTAAATGGAATCTTATTCCAATTAAAATTATTACTTCCATTAATTAATTAAATGATTATTTCATTAAATTAAATGATTCTAAATCATAATTAATTTAATGACATCATTTATAATTGAACCCATGACCTCTACAAATAATTAAATAATTAACCATTAATTAAATAATTATAAATATTTAAATAATCAAATTATTTAAATAATTTTTGAACATGTACATAAATTTATATGTACACCAATAATCGGACAATCCAATTATATTCTTCAACTTATTTCTTTATGTGATTGTGAGCTAGCAAGGTTACCAAATGGACCTACAATTTGAGCTCCAATAATATCGGAATTATTAATTAAACTCTTTAATTAATAATTCACTATTATTAACCTTAGAGTTACTCCACTAAAAACTTAAGGTTGCACTCTCAAAATTGTAGATGTTTTACACAATCTGAATTTTCAGTGTCCATCGATTTAATCATTTCATATGGTTCGATCCTCCACGAGTAGTTCATAATTAGAGCTAGGTTATTAAAATCCATTATACCTCTCTAATTATATCTTGTTCCTTTAAGTACCATTGATTCTCTAATGAACAATATATCCATAACAACTTATGAATTTATCTTTCCATTTACTCATAAACAGAAAGTTGAGCGCTCTTATTGTTCAAGACCCGAATCAACACTTAAGGGAACTACTCATCTACTTCTCGCAAGAAGGAGTGGATTCCACTATTGTGTAGAATGTTCCCAGCCACTTATTAAATCACATCTTCAAAGTACAAAGCATATTGACCGTAAATCTATAACAATCTCACCCATGTAAATCAAAAGACATGACCCAACAAATAGGAGTCCATTAAACACTCAGGATTAAGATCAATCCATATATAATCATCTAATCAATAAATAAGAATTTCTTTGTTTAACGGATATTAATAAGAAATTCATTTTTATCATGGTCCAGTCCTATATAATCTCTATTATATAAGTGCCTCCATTTTCATATCACCATATGAGCAATCTCGGATAAGATCATCGTATCAAATACAAAATGGACCGCAACTGTAGATTTACCACAAACAAAGTACCCAGTTTTGTTTGTTTTCTACGGACTCTTTTGATTACTAATCTCAAACTAAATCCTCTTGTATATAACACTTATATACTTAATTTGAGACTACATAAGTAATCATGGATGTTACATGATATTCATATGAAGCAAACATTTCATAAATGCACATTAATTTGAATAAAATAAACTTTATTTATTTATAATTTATTTAAACGTTTACAAATTACAAGCTCTTAGGGCACAATGCCTAACACAATGTCGTTGACATTGAATTCAATTAGGCTTCATAAATTGTTTTGTAGTTGCACGTAAGCGGGGAAAATCTGGCGATGTAGATGTGGATGATAATTTGGGACATTCAATGAAGGCAACTGGACTAGAGGCTCCAAGCATAGATACCAAAGCAATGCCAAATGTAAAAGTGTCTCATAGCACCAAAAGGGATAGTCGAGCTAAAACACCAGCAGGGGAACTTCATATCAATATAGTCACATCTTTCATTAATATTTTTGATGTCATTGAAATGATTTGATTTGTAGATAATGCAGATAATGTTGCAATTGTGCAAAAAGAGAAGAAGAAGGGTAGAACCCAGGTAGTTGATAGCAATGCAGGATTGCAACTAAAGAAGTCTCCGAGAGACCAAAAGTAGATGGCAAATGCACAAAATTTTGAGGAATGCGATTTTTTTTTTTTATCTGGTTTATTAATGTTTATTTATGTTAGAGGTAAAAACAAAATTCAATTTTGGCGGTAGAGATGTACTAAAGATAAAGGGAGGTTTAGTACAAGTTGAGTTGTTTATTTATGCTTTGGGTACATGTGCGGAAAGCGGAAGGAAGTTTACCAAGTAAAACAAATTTTGATTTCAAAATGATTACGGAAACAAAATAACATAGTAATCATAAAATTTTATGTTATTTTATGTAATACACATAAGTTAGTAAACTTAAATTTAATCATTTTGAAATTTTAAGTTTCAAATTTCATAGTCTAGTTATTGTACAAATAAGTTAGTATGATTAAATTTGGAAATTTTAGTACAACTGAAAATAAGTTATTATAATTACAATTGAACAAATGTGTTTGCATGAAATGACACTTAGACATTTGGAAAATCAAATTAAAAAATTTCAGTTGTTCTAAAATTTCACATTTGGAACTGGTGGCTTTAGGTTTGCACCTTGTCTGATAATGTAGGTCTAAAACTCAAATAGTATTTTCGGATGAATAGTATTTTTGGATGAATAGTATTTGCATGAATACTAATTTTTGGAAAGTAGATTCCGTAAATCAAAAGTTCCAGAATAAATATTAGAGTTAAAAGAAACTGAAATGGGTCGAAAATTAGGTCATTTGACTAGGTTGTAAGTGATCCGAAGTTCAATGAATAAAAATGCCCTTTTTGGAAAATAATGGGTATTAATGATTTTACACCTATTTAAATTTTTTCAAGCATGCAATTGAGATATTTTATATCTAAATAGAGTATTACATGATCAATTTGAAGATTTGATGACCACATAATATTTTTAGAATTTATTTAAGCAAGAATGTGAATTTAATGCATTAAAAGGTAAAATGGACTTTTTGGCATGAAAATATTAATTAGTGGAAGTATGACTCATATTAAGGACCAATCATATGTTTTCTTAAGGGTTAAGTTTGATTATTTTGATGGTGAGTGGATCGATGAGTCATGAAGGAGAGCAAATGTAAACCCTTGATTTCTATTTACGGTTTCCCCAGTAATAGTTCCTAAGTGATAATATGAGACCCTAAATGATCAATGAAAATGTTTAAGACTATAGAGAATTTTTAGAGATTGATTGAACCCGAATTGAAGAATAAATAGAAGGATAGAATGATAAATGGTCTTAAGTGATTATTAAGCGTGATAAATGACTAAATTGAAGTAAGTAAAACATATTTGGGGTCAAGTTAGAATTAAGCAAAGTTGAGGGACGAAAACCAAATTTTTAAGGACACAATTGTCATTTTTTAAATTGTTAGAGCATTTAAAGTGAAATTTTTCCACTCACAAACACAAATTCAAGCCATTTTCGTGAGAAGCACAGAGAGAGGCTGAGAGAGCCAAGAGAGGGAGAGTGATTTCGACCATGCTTGGGTGAAGGGAGATCAAGTGAATTTCCATCCATTTTCAAGCCTCCAATCAAGTCTTCAAGTTCACCTAAGTTAGAATAACAAGTTAGAGCAAGAAATCAAGAAGAAAAGAGGTTAGTTCCATGATTTTCTAACTTGTTCATGTGATGTTATATTGATGATTTTGTTGGAGATTTGATATGGGTTTTTATGTATGATATGAGTTGAGCATTTAGTGACCAAAAGTAAGAGTAGATCATGTAGAGCCATGCAAGTTTGAGATCTTAGGGTTGTGTTGGAGAAACCCTGAGTGTAATTTAAATTTGGTTTTAATTGAATAAGTTGTCGACTAAGTGTTTGATAAAATGTCTAAGCGATTTCATATGAGAAATTTGAATGAAATGGACTTGGTGTGTGTTAGTCCATATAAGGCCATAGTGAGGGAAGTAAGATACCAATGCCATTTGACGGTTTTAAGCATGATTCCATGTTGAAATTATGCTAGAAAAACCTATGATAAAATTATAGAAATGTTGGAAATTGAATTAGACAACCTTCCAAATTTTAGTCTAAATGAAGGGCATAAGTGGTTATCATGTAATACCACTTTATCTATGAGTTTAAATGCATTGAATGAGTATATTTGAGTGTGAATAACACTAAAGAAAAGAGAATTGAGATTAGGAAAGAAAAATGTCACAAATGCCCTTAAATTAGTGTCGAAAAAAGGGTTTTTAGCTAGAAACCTTCACCCAATGGCCATTTCTTTGCGAATTGACTTTTGGACCAACCTAAGTGCAAGTTAGGGAGATGAATGGAGCAAGATCTGAGGAAAGAAAATCAATGGGGAGAGCTGTACAGTAGGTTCGGCTAAAGGGGGTCTAAATCAATTTAATTCTATAATGTATAATCATAGAATTAAATTCTATAATGTATAATCATACTTTCAATTTAAAATTTAAAATCATGTTTGCATAATAAACATGTAACATGTATGTGAATCATAAATAAAATTTCTGCTTTCTTTTCACTTAAACCTGATTCCAGTGATGGTATTATTTTCTGCAAATGTATTTTTTAGACTAAAACATCCAACCACTGTTGAGGCCAGGCTGGGGCTTGCCCCCGGGTGGCTAGGACCCGATCGCTTGACAAGTACTTTACCCTCGGTGATACGGAGGAATGAAATTCCTGCATTGCTCAAACCACCCATACCGGTAACCCAATGGAATTCCTGCATCGTCGCATGGAAGCTAGCTTGCGAACTAGATATATACCATGTACGTGTAAAGGGTGACACACTGGACTGGACAAACTGATACAGTCCCAACCCATTTTAGTGACAAACGCCCCGACCCTACCATACAAGCTTAGGGTACTCTAACCAACAATATCATGATTTACTATAAATGTGTACTATATGCAAAAACTTTCCTTTCAAAACATGTTGCATAATATTTATGAATTATATAAAATCTTTTGATAACTGATAATTGAAGAAATAAAATTAAAGCAGCATTATAATTAATCACATATGCAATTTCTGAATTTCAGATCGTGTTCAATCGATAAAATTTATATGAAACATTTCAATCATGAATTTTCTAAGCATAACATATTACATATTTCAAGCATGAATTTCTCAAAGCATAACATATATAAAACCCATTTGATTAGAAATAAAAACTTTCAAAAATATTTTAAAGACACTCATCGTTTCCTAGCGCGAAACCTACGACTTCAACCTTTCTTGCTTCCTTGCTACCTACACCATTTGTACACTAATTTAGGCTATTTCGAAACCTAATTTCAAAGGTTTACAAGCTGCTATTTTCATCCATACAAAAATACTCACAAGTTGCCATAACATTTAATATATACAAGTTATCCAAATTTTTTCTTTAACAACGCATAGTCATTTATCGCATATAGTTTCCGAATCGTTGTCGTTTTATTCAATATGAATTCGTTTAGTTGTGAATCCATTCCATTTGAATATTTATGCATTCAAGTGCTTATAAATTACTTCAAACATGCATAAAATCATGCTAAACCATCCAAAACATAGAAAATGAAAACCAAGACAACTTGCACGTAACATATCCGTTTTCATCCATACAACATCCATATGAATCTTAATTCAATTCTTTCAATTTCTATAGTTATTCTAGCATCTCAATAACTCAATAAGTCATTCAAATGTATCAAAACCAATAGCTATCAATCCTAGCACACCTTAGCTGAATGTTTAACAAATCATGCACAACTTTTTCATTTTTCATTTTAACTTCATTTCGAGTTATTTCCAAGCATTTGCAAGCATAAAACTCATCCATATCATTCAAACTTATTTTGAACCTTTGTCCATCACTTTAGTCGTGACTCATATCAATACAATTCATCTATTTTCTTTAAGTTTTTACATAGAAAATCACGTGGAAACTATATCAATATCATGGCAACAACTAACACCTTAAATTTCCAAAATCAAGTTTCTATTTCATTTCCAAAATCACTATAGAAATCACTTTGAATAGCTGGTTGTCGTGACCACCTAGCTTCTCCTTTGGTTCTCCTCCTGTCGGCTTCACTTTCTTTCTCTCAAACTTGTTTGTGTCTCGGTTTGTATCTCGATTAAAGTGCTTCTCATTTCATGTTATTTTCTCTCAAATGGATGGCAATTGCTCTCATTTTACTTGATTTCCATCTCATGGATGGAAACAACCTCATTTACATTTGCTTTTTCTTGAAATGGCTTATATATACATTGTATTGGAATTGCAATTGCCATTGGTTTTTTATTTATTTACAAAATCGCCACTCTTGCATGTGTGCATTCCATTGCATGACAAGTGCCATGCATGCATCTTGTCTTCATGCATTGGTTCCTTTGCCACGTGTCAATCGTGTGCATCTTTTCATATTTTCGTTTAATATGAGCTTTCTGAAAACATTCCTAACGGGTTACTTCGAGATCTCTTCGAAACTTCCCTTAAATTTTTCGGGGCCTATATTCGAATTTCTCTCATCCTTCCTGTAGTCTCCGAAATTCCTACAAGTATTCCATGCCCTAATTTGGGTCTTTATAATCTTAAAGTTAACTTTAAAACACTTTTTGATAAAAATTTGATTTGAAATCCGAATTTCTTTTTCGAAAGCATCTTTTAGAATTCTAAAATATCTTTTAAACTTTTTGATATTCACTAGGGATCCTGATCAAATCATTATTAATATCCAGAATCCTTTCATAATTTCGATGGGATCTTAAAATATTTTTAATCCATCCATGATTCAACAATTATAAACTTATACACCTCATATACACATTGCTAAATCAATAGAATAATTTTATTCACTTTAGACTAATACATGTGTCCAGAAATGCATATTACAAATTCTACCCCCTTAAGAAATTTTGTCCCCGAAATTTTACATACACATACTAGTTTACTATGAAAATATGAGGGTACTTATGAGGCATCTGATCCTTATGTTCCCATGTTACCTCTTCCATTCCATGGTTTTTCCATGATACCTTCACTAAAAGAATAACTTTGCTATGCAAGACCTGCTCTCTGCGATCTAGTAGCTGATCTGGTTGCTCTTTATACATTAAGTTTTCCCTTAGTTTTACAGGTTATTCTTTAAGTACATGGGAAGGATCAGGGATGTACTTCCATAACATAGACACGTGAAATGCATTGTGGATTCTGGCCAATTGTGGTGGTAGCTTCAACCTGTATGCTACCAAACCAACTCTTTCCATAATCTCATAGGGCTCAATATAGCGCAGACTGCCCATCTGTTCGAGGGTGAAAAGCTGTGCTGAAGTGTAATTGGGTGCCTAAGGCTTTCTATAAACTGGGCCAAAACCTAAAAGTGAATCTCGGATCCCTATCGGATACAATGGAAACTGACGTACCATGTAATCTTACAATTTCATCAACATATAGCTGGGCTAGCTTCTCCAATGAATAATTACTCCGTATAAGTAGGAAATGGGTTGATTTGGTCAATCTATCAACAATCACCCATATCAGGTCATGACCACTCCTGCTACGTGGAAGTTCTACCATGAAGTCTACAGTAATCTTCTCCTAATTCCATTTTGGGATAAAGAGTTGCTGTAATAGACCTACAGGCTTCTGGTGTTCTGCTTTCACATGTTGACAAATTAAACATTTTGAGATGTACTCAGCTATTTCCCTTTTCATACCGTTCCACCAGTAATATTCCTTCAATGTATGATACATTTTCGTACTCCTTGGATTTATAGCATAAACCGAGGAATGCGCCTCATCCATAATTTCGGATTTCAGAACACCCATGTTCAGTACACATAGTCTGTGACCTAACATCAGTGTACCATTATCCCCTACTGGGAAATCCTCACGCTGCTTCGACTCTACTTCACTTCTAATCTTAACCAACTAAGGATCCTGAGCCAGCAATTCCTTGATTCGGTCAATCAAAATAGGTCGAACATGAAAGGTAGCTAGCAGTGCTTCTGTATTTGTTGTTTCTAACTTCACCTTTAAGGACCTCAACTCAACTAATAATGGTACATATATCGCCTTCATCTGAGCTATTAAACCTGGGGGTCTCCTACTTAGAGCATCTACTACCACATTTGCCTTCCCTAGGTAGTACTTAATCGTACAATCATAGTCTTTAATAAGCTCAATCCATCGTCTCTGTCTCATGTTCAATTCTTTCTGTGTAAACAGATATTGTAGGCTCTTATGATCAGTAAAAATTTGACAAGGAACTCCATACAGATAATATCTCCATATTCTTAAAGCAAATACCACCGCTGCGAGTTCCAAGTCATGGGTAGGGTAGTTCAGTTCATGTTTCTTTAGTTGCCTGAAAGCATATGCTATTACCTTTCCTTGTTGCATTAGTACACACCCTAACCCTTGTCTCGAAGCATCATAATATACTATAAAACCATAATCTCCTGATGGAAGAGTGAGTATTGGGGCTGAGGTCAGTCTCTTCTTCAACTCATCAAAACTCTGTTGGCATGCATCTGACCACACAAACTTTTCTTCCTTTCTTGTCAACTTAGTCAATGACAACGCTAATTTGGAGAATCCTTCCATAAATTTTCTGTAATAACCTACCAATCCCCGGAAACTTCTGACCTCAGTTACATTAGTAAGCTATTTCCAGTTCATTATAGCCTCGATCTTCTGAGGATCTACAGTAATTTCTTCAGCTGAAATCATATGTCATAAAAAGGCAATTCTATCTAACCAGAACTGACACTTACTAAGTTTGGCATAGAGTCATTGTTCCCTTAGAGTCTATAAGACAATCCTCAGATGCTCTGCATGTTCCTCCTTACTACCCGAATACACCAATATATCATCAATGAACATTATGACAAACTTGTCTAAATAATCATAGAATACCCTGTTCATCAAATCCATAAAAGCTACGGGGACATTCGTCAGCTTAAAAGGCATGACTAGAAACTCATAATGTCTATATCAAGTTCTTAATGCAGTCTTAAGAACATCTTCACTGCGGATTTTTAGCTGATGATACCCGGATCTCAGGTTTATCTTGGAAAATACTTTAGCCCCCTGAAGCTGGTCAAACAAATCATTTATCTTGAGAAGCGGGTATTGATTATGCATCGTAACTTTATTCAACTGTCAATAATCGAAGCATAACCTCATACTACCATCTTTCTTTTTCACGAATAATAGTGACGCTCCCCATGGTGAAGTACTCGCCCGAACAAACCCCTTACCAACCAATTCTTCCATCCGTTCTTTTTAATTCTTTTAGTTCTGTGGCAGCCATTCTGTAGGGTGTCATAGAAATAGGTGTAGTTTCAGGGACTAATTCTATTTCAAATTCAATCTCCCTGTCCGGTGGCAAACCAAGAAGATCATCTGGGAATATATCTGGAAACTCCCTAACTATAGGAATATCCTCTAATCTCAATTCGCTATCTTTCATCAATCCTTTGCTCTCTCTTCTAGGATAAAGCAGGAGAATAGTACTTTTTGGCCATCTAAGCACTTCATAATCTTGTAGATCTTATCCACCCTGTCTAACCAGGCAAGCGCACTCTCTGAATCACCACTTCCATCAAAAGGTTTCATGCCTAACTTACAAACTCGTTTTATAAAGCGCTTCAATGTTTCTGGAGCCTCACGCAGTTGGCATATAACTGCCATCAAAATTTGAGCTACTTGTTCTACATTAAAGTTTCCGCCGACTTGCTTGGCAGATTCTGATGGCTGTGGTGGAGGCTGATTCATAGAAGCACTCGCAGACCCAGTCGTCTGCTCAACCACTCTAAATGTTGATGCCTTAGGCACTGGAGCCGGAGCCGGAGTTGGATCTGCTCCTGAAGCTCTTCTGATAACCCTTTGACTTCGTAGATGCATAGTGCTGTGAATTCAACAAAAATTATATTATATAACACTTGTAGTTTCCTTAAATCAGGTGCATGAAAACGATAAAATTTTCCTTTTAAGGTCGTGTTGTTCATAAAATAAAGTAAAACACATTAGACAATCGATTTGTAAAAAGAAGCAACCCAAGCCAAGCTCTGATACCAAACCTGATAGGCCTCTCCCCTCATAGGCAGCCTGCCTAACACCCTACGGAAGCCCTCCAGTCGATACCTGATCTTGCTAAAAAAATTTTCATTTTAACTAACTCAGTTGCAAAATGGTTTCTTAAAAATGTGGACAACACAATGGTTGTTTTTCTAAGTATGCCACCCTGTAAAAGTTTACAAAAATTGCACTTCAAAAATCACATTCTTTTTCCCCAAACTACCGGGCATCTAACCCTCAATTTCTCAATCACAGCGCAACCATTTCAACAAGCTTAATCAGAAAATCTTAACCGACAAGATTCAATTAAACATAAGATAGTTTCACCATCTCAAAACGAAATATGTACAAGTGTTACAACTCTGAATAATTTTATTTACAAAATACTCTTTTACAGTATATATATTTTAATTCATAACACAACACAATTGATCCACTTAGTCTCGAGGGGGTGTCCCTGCGATAGACACACCAGTACCTGTACCTCAGGAGGTTTGTTTAAAACACAAAAATTTGGGTGAGCTACAAAAGCCTCGTGAGTGTCAAGTATTTCTAATCAATTTGCTCTTTATAAAATTTCCTCCCTGAAAATGTTATGCTAAAACAATTTAACGCTATAATGTATAATCATGCTTTCAATTTGAAATTTAAAATCATGTTTGTATAATAAACATGTAACATGTATGTGAATAATAAATAAAATTTCTGTTTCCTTTTCATTTAAACTTGATTCCAATGGTGGTATTATTTTCTGAAAGTGTCTTTTTTAGGCTAAAACATCTAACCACTGTTGAGGCCAGGCTGGGGCTTGCCTCCGGGCGGCTAGGACCCGACCGCCTGATAAGTACTGTACCTTCGGTGATACGACAGAACGGAATTTCTGCATGGCTCAAACCACTAATATTGGTAACGCAACGGAATTCCGACATCATTACGTGGAAGCTAGCTCACGAACTAAATATATACCCTGTATGTGCAGAGGGTGACACACTGGATTGACCAAACTGACACAATCCCAACCCATGTTAGTGACAGACATCCCGACACTGCTATGCACACTTAAGGTACTCTGACCAGCAATATCATGATTTACCATAAAGGTATATTATATGCAAAAACTTTCCTTTCAAAATATGCTGCTTAATATTTATGAATTATATAAAACATTTTCATAACTGATAATTGAGGAAATAAAATTAAAATAGCATTATAATGATTCATGTAACACCCTCTACCCGTCCTTTTTACCAGACGACCCAAGGGGCGTTACAATCATATTCTCTTTTACAAAATCTTTAATCATATAAAACCATATATTCATTTATTCAAATCAAAATACGAATTTCAAAATCAATTTATAAACAATACAAAATCCTTTTATTTCAAACAGAAAAACTGACAGAGTTCTCTCTGAATTTCGGACTTTCCCAAACCTGTTACAAATCAACATATTCATATCCAAAACATTTCTCATTTAACAAACATATTCAATAACTGAAACCAAACTCCGTTTGGTTCATCATTTTCCATATCTATCACATATATCAACATGTTTACATAACTTAACTTTTCTTTACCAAAAACACTATTTTAAAAACAGTATACATATATATATACGTACAAATACAAATTGAAACCTTTATATACAAAACCAAAAATAATATCTATATACCCAAAAATATACGTGGAAGGATAGATGTGACTATTCCAGCTCACTGCAGAGGCTTTCTCTTCAATCTTCACCCTCCTTACGCGATCTACTACCTACGCGCGGAAAATCCAACGCGCTAAGCATATTTGCTTAGTGGGTGTACACAAAACTCAATATTCATATTTTAACACAATCAATTTATAAAATCGGTAACAAAATATCACAATTATCATTTATAAAATCGGTAACAAAATATCACAATTTATTAATAATGCAATTTGATATCCAAAAGAAATTTAAAACGATATATTGATCAAAATCATTCTCATAATAACTTTTCATGCCCTTAGTAAACACAAGCACGATACCATGGACTGGTAATCAGGTATTCCGGCATCGGACACTCGGTGACTACCCGCCGGACTATCATATAATCATGTATATTCGGGGCCGGACACTCGGTGCCTCACATAACCTCCGAATTCAATATAGTCGGTATAAAATCAAACGGCGCAGTACTGCTCTTGTAACCCATTAATGGCATGCCACTCCAATCCCTACCTATCTGTGTCAAAGCTTACTAGGGCTTGAATAACAATTCATTTTCAAAATTCGTTGGGTTGGTTTCGTTTAAACTTTCGGTTTCTAATCATTTTTAAACAGAATTTTGGCAGCATAATGGCTGCATTTCAAAGGTTTCCAGAAAATCTGTACATATGAAATAACACTTCTAAATATTCTCATCAATCCAACCCAACTTCGTTTTCCACAATCATACAAATCAATTTTCATATTCATCATTTCGTTTTTGCCATAACCATATAAATCTCATCAATTATCATAATTCAAAAGCATATATATAATCAAACACATATCAACATATTCGCAAATAATATTTCAAAGCATTAAAGAATTCAAAAATCGATGATATTCTATTTATAAAAACAAATTCAATAAAGTGTACACCAACCTTATAGCGTTTTATTTTCCAACGAAAGTTCAAACCTTCTCTTTTCCTTTCCTTTGGCTTCCCTTAGGCTATCTCCTCTCCTGGATTTTCAAAACCACATAGGTACTCAATAAAAACTCATTCCTTAACTTAAAATGCATGATTTATTAATGATAAGTGATCCAAATATTTCCAAATCGCACCAAACTCCATTTAAAACTCATTTAACCTTCGAAACTTAATCTTCGACTTTTAATAATCTTAATGCGCCTAATTAAACTCGTTAGGGTCCTCTGAACGCTCAACGAACGCATTATGGGTCAATTTACGAAATTGCCCATCAAACTAGTTATTGCACGATTTGATTTCACTTTAACTTTTCGATATTTTCTTAGTTTCCTAAGCTCCCTATCAACTTCAATTCACTTACTTTTCATCACATTTTTACTCAAAACCAACCAATTACCAATTCGATATAAAACTCACATCAAAACCATTTCAATCACTAACAATATCATCAATCTCAAACTCAACAACTCACCCTCATTTTCCGCTCGCGTTAGCTTCGTTTTTTTGGAATGGTTTTAGGACTGTTATGGTGACAGATCTGAGTTGGATTCGAGCTACTTTTCTTCCTCTTTCTTCTCCTCTCTTCCTCTCTCTCTTTCCCTCTCGACTTGGCCGCGGATGGTGGCTGTTTCGCCGCTGTTCTATCGCCGTTTCTCACGCGTGGAAGAGCTATTTTTGGTCACCGTTTCAGCTTGGTTCTGGTCCGTTTTCAGCTCATTTCTGCTCTTGTTCGGGTCGGGTTATGCAGGTTGGTCGAACGACATCTTCTTCTTCTCCGATCGGAGCTATTGGCGCGGCAGTCAACTCGTTTCCGTCGTCGCGCGTGCTGTCAACTTCAGCTCTATTTTTGCCGTGGATCTCCTCGGCGTCGGCTAGTTCACGGCGAGCTATGGCAAGGTGGCGCGGTCGACGGTTGACGGTCGGCGATCTATCTCTCTCTTCTTCTTTTTTCTTCTTTCTTCTTCTTTCTTCTTTCTTCTTTTCTTTCTCTCTTTTCTTTCTCTTCTGGTTTTGCGACAAAGACTTTGACTTGTTTTTAATTTTTGACTCATATTTTGTGACTTCTGTTTTTCTCCCCAACAAATTCTATAATATCAGTTTCATCCCTTGAAAATCTCATTCTCTTACCTTAGATTATAACCATATTCTACTTGAACCACACGAATCAATTATCATCTTCAATTTAATCCCTCATCTATTTAATCATAATAGAAAATAATGCCAATAATATCTATGCATAAAAATTAGGGATGTTACAATTCACATATGCAATTTCTGAATTTCAGATCGTGTTTAATCGATAAAATTTATATGAAACATTTCAAGCATGAATTTCTCAAAGTATAACATATATAAAACTCATTTGATTAAAAATAAAAACGTTTGAAAACTTTTTAAAGACACTCACCGTTTCTTAGCGTGAAACCTACGACTTCAACCTTTCTTGCTTCCTCGCTACCTACACCATTTGTACACTAATTTAGGCTATTTCGGAACCTAATTTCAAAGGTTTACAAGCTGCTATTTTCATCCACACAAAGATACTCACAAGCTGCCATAACACTTAATATATACAAGTTGTCTAAATTTTTCCTTTAACAACGCATATTCATTTATCAGATATAGTTTCTGAATCTTTGTTGTTTTATTCAATATGAATTCGTTTCATTGTGAATCCATTACATTTGATTATTTAAGCATCTAAGAACTTATAAATTACTTCAAACATGCATAAAATCATGCTAAACCATCCAAAACACAGAAAATGAAAACCAAGACAGCTTGCACGTAACATGTTTGTTTTTGTCCGTACGACATCCATATGAATCCTAATTTAGTTCTTTCAATTTCTATGGTTGTTTTAGCATCTCAATAACTCAATAAGTCATTCAAATGTATCAAAACCAGTAGCTATCAACCCTAGCACACCTTGGCCAAATGCTTCACAAATCACACACAACTTTTTCATTTTTCATTTTAACTTCATTTCAAGTTATTTCCAAGCATAAAACTCATCCATATCATTCAAACTCATTTTGAACTTTTGTCCATCACTTTAGCCGTGACTCATACCAATACAATTCATCCATTTTCTTCAAGTTTTCACATAGAAAATCACATGGAAACTATATCAATATCATGGCAACAACTAACACCCTAAATTTCCAAAATCAAGTTTCCATTTCATGTTCAATTTTGAGTTAGTAAACTCACCTTAGAAATCACTTGAAACCACTTTGAATAGCTGGTTACCGTGACCATCTAGCTTCTCCCTTGGTTCTCCTCCTCTTGGCTTCACTTTCTTTCTCTCAAACTTGTTTATGTCTCAGTTGAATTGCTTCTTATTTCATGTTATTTTCTCTCAAATGGACTACAATTGCCCTCATTTTTCTTGATTTCCATCTCATGGACGGCAACAACCTCATTTACATTTGCCTTCTCTTGAAATGGCTTATATATACATTTGCATTCCGTTGCATGACAAGTGTCATGCATACACCTTGTCTTCATGCCACATGTCATTCATGCATTCGTTCCTTTGCTACGTGTCAATCTTGTACATCTTTTTGTATTTTCATTTAATACGAGCTTTCCGAAAACATTCCTAACTGGTTACTCCGAGATCTCTTCGAAACTTCCCTTAAATTTTTCGAGGCCTATATTCAAATTTCTCTCATCCTTCTTGTAGTCTCTAAAATTCTTAAAAGTCAATCCATGCCCTAATTTGGGTCCCCATAATCTTAAGGTTAACTTTAAAACACTTTTTGATATAAATCTAATTTAAAATCCAGATTTCTTTTTCGAAAACATCTTTTAGGATTCTAAAATATCTTTTAAACTTTTTGATATTCACTAGAGACCCTGATCAAACCATTATTAATATCCAGAATCCTTTCGGAATTCCGATAGGATCCTAAAATATTTCTAATCCACCCATGATTAAATAATTATAAACTTATACACCTCATATACACATTACTAGATCAATAGAATAATTTTATTCACTTTAGACTTATACATATGTCTAAAAATGCATATTACAGAGTCAGTGTGTTGCCCTCTTCACGTATATGGTAGTGTAGATCTGCCTGATGTTGGGGGGAAATCGCGATCCCAAAGTTCCCGTATCTGTGACTACACATGGTAGTATTCCCTAGTTCTAGTGATGTATATACGTACCATCATGTAAGAACAAGTTTCCTTGGATTACCTTATAAGGCAAGCTTTAGAAGGAAAAGCATGTCATTAGACGTGAAGTTTAGAAAACAAGAAAGTTTACATTTTATGAAATTTATTACTAGATTCCGAGCAATAATATTTATATATTTTATGCTAGTTTTACTATTTTATAACGGTTAGTAAGAAATTATTAGTCTTCCAACCTATTTTGGGAGGATATATATAATTATAAAGCAAATATTATAGTTTAAAAGTTTGCCCACTCACTGAGTTTAAATACTTATCACTCATTTTTATGTTTTTGAAAAATCCTTTCCAGGTGTAGGTTCGAGCCATCAAACGGAAGGGACTCCGTCAGACGTGCAAGTGGGCTGAGGACACAATGCTACTGCACTTGATTGCTTTTGAAATGTCATGTGCATGCATAACTACTTATGATTTGATATACATTTTGTAAATACTATTTTTGGATTATATATATATACTTTTGTAGTTTATGCTTTTATAAAATAAAAAAATGAACTACAAGAGCTTTGATCTCCACCGAGTTGGAGTAAGTAGGCAATTGAGCTTAATCTCAATCTCAAGCTCAAAGGTTTTAAAAAAAAAAAAATCTTGTGTGTATCATACTTTTGTGTAAATTAAATGATTTTCAAGTTGTATTTTTAAATTGAAAACATGATTATGGTTGATTGTGGAAAAAGAAAAAGAGGGTCTAAGGCTCAGAAGTTGAGAGTTTTGTTGTTATAGTAGTGTACGAATTTTCTAAAAATTTTGCATGGTGGAATTTTTAGAAAAACAATTATTGTGCTGCCAAAATTTTTAATAACCCTATTTTGTAAACGTACATTAAAAAAAAAAAAGTTTACATCCGTTTCTGCTAGAAAAAAAAAAAAATTAAAGTGAGAGCGGTATCCCCAAGGGGCCCTTTCGAGCCAAAGTGAGGGTTCGATTGAGTTTCGTCAGGGTGCTACGGGACTCCCATCGGGTTCCACAGGGGATTTGGGGAGGGTCCCATTTGTAGGGGTTTGATCTCCTCCCTATCAAAATCATAGCTTTTTCCCTTCTTTTTTTTTTTTTTTTTTTTTTTTGCTCAAAAAAAATTAATGAACCATGTCAATTCAAACTGTGGTTCCAAATAATAATGGCACAATGATTAACCAAACGAACTGAACATCAAGTTTGAAAGTATTTGACTTCGTAAACTATTATTATATTATAAACTATGAACAGATATATATAGTTACCGTAAACTATTTTTCTTATTGTAAATTATATCATTTGACACAAACTACTAACTCACTTTTGTTTTACATAAACTATCTTACATGATGAAATTCGTAAAAAAAAAAAAAAAAAAAATCTCATATAAACTATAATTGTTTTTATCTTTAATTCTTATTTTGTTTAACTTTATTCTAAAATGCTCCCTTTAATATAAATTATAATGTCTAATTTGTTAATCCAACCTTTTCTTTGAATCTTAAGGAAGACTCTTAATGAGAGAATGATGATGTGAACATCAAATGAAGGGCTAACACTATGAAAGGCAATATATAACATGCAAAATAGGCCACCCATGAACAAATAGTGTATAAACCCTTGAAGAAACACTCACTATTAGTTTGTAGACCACATAATTAGTTCATCAACCATGCATTATTAGTTCATAGACCACATAATTAGTTCGTGAACACATACAGTAGTTCGCAAAGCTATTGTGTAGCTGCGAACTAAAAAATTGTGTACATCCATAAATTAATTATGCATGGTCCACTAAATAATTATATGTTCAATGAACTAATATAAAGTAGACTCAAACAATAAAACTATAAAACAAGTAAAATTTAGGCTCCAATACATCCATGTCACTCAATGCTTCTTCCTTCTCCTTTAACCCTTGAAGGATTACATCCATATTCTTTTTCTCACCTTCAATATCTTCGCGCACGCCCTTTCGTTTAATGATGTTATGTTAGACCTCATAGTCTCTATCTTTAAATGCAAGTTTCCATATGAATATCTGAACTGTAGAACCAACTACGGAAGCAACTTACTTAGTTGGCGTGCACAGTACGAAAATAACTTGCATTTGAAGATGGAGACTATAAGGCTCAGTTATTTAGTGTTGAACAAAAAAAGACCACTAAAGAAAAATTGTAATGTCAAAAATCAGTCGTTTGACGCTTTGGCAATTTTAGTTTAGCATTAACTGTGAATGCATTCAAAACAACATAAATCCTAGATATATTTCTAAAAAATACAAAAAGAATGAAGGCACAATATTATGTAACGGATTGGCCCGCCACACCCACGATGGATCCCCCACAGAGCTAGTGAGTAAGTTATTGTCTTCCCCCTTCAGAGATTTTTCTGGATTACCACGCCTCCCTTGCCACTCAAACCCAAGACCAAAGAGATATAGTCAATTGGGAAGCATGGCAAGTACCATTGTGGCAAGTTAGTTCAGTTGGTACTTGCCATGCTTCTTAATTGACTATAACCCTTTGGGTCATGGGTTCGAGTGGCGAGAGAGGCAAGAAAAGTAGGCAAGGAGACTGTACAGCACCTGCCACTAAATCCATATGGCCGAGGCCGAGGGAAAGGCCCATGATGGGGTGGCCGGGCCAGTCGCAGCCGAATCCCTTTGGGCTCAGGCTGGGGCCCAAGAGGGGGCTGGATCAGGCTTGTTACAAAAAAGGTGCCACAATGGTACTTGCCATGCTTCCCAATTGACTATATCCCTTTGGTCTTGGGTTCGAGTGGCAAGGGAGGCATGGTAATCCAGAAAAACCTCTGAAGGGGGAGGACAATAACCTGCTCACCAGCCTTGTGGGGGATCCATCGTGGTTCGTGACCCAGGGGTGAACTGGATGGCCGGCACCTGTGGAAGGTGTGGTGAGCATGGTCGACCTATCCGTTACAGTACTGAAAGCTAATAAGATGCTGAGAAAGGTGTGTCAAGGGTACTTGGCCTATGTAGTGGAACCGAAGAACAATGAGTTGAGATTAGAAGAGGTTCCAATAGTTAGAGAGTATCCAGATATCTTCTCACAGGACCTTCCAGGGCTATCACCAAACAGAGAGATTGAGTTTGAGATAGAGTTAGCTCCTAGTACAGAGCCTATTTTTATAGCGCCATATCAAATAGCACCAGCAGAGTTGAAAGAGCTAAAGGTCTAGATGGAAGAATTAGTGAGTAAATGATTCATTAAGTCAAGTACTTTGCCTTGGGGAGCTTTAGTGTTGTTTGTAAAGAAGAAAGATGGAAGCCTCAGGTTATGTATAGATTACAGACAGCTGAACCGAGTCACTATCAGGAATTAGTATCCGTTACCAAGGATTGATGATCTATTTGATCAATTTCAGGAAGCCAGGGTGTTTTCAAAGATTGATTTGAGGTCAAGGTACCATCAATTGAAGATCTGAAGAGAATATGTCCCTAAGATGGCTCTTAGGACTCGCTATGGGCATTTTGATTTCTTAGTGATGCCATTTGGATTGACGAATGCCCAAACAACTTTTATGGACTTGATGAACAGAGTTTTCAAGCCTTACTTAGACAAGTTTGTGATTGTCTTCATAGATGAAATACTGGTGTATTCAGATAGCCGAGAGGATCATGCTGAGCACCTTAGAGTTGTATTGCAGATCTTACAGGAGCACTAGCTGTATATAAAGTTTAGTAAGTGTCAATTCTGGCTAAACAGAATAGCATTTCTAGGTAATGTGGTATCAGCAGAAGGAATATCAGTAGATCCCTAAAAAATAGAAGCTAGAATAAATTGGAAGCCCCCCACGAATGTGACGGAAGTTAGAAGTTTCTTAGGACTAGCTGGTTATTATAGAAAGTTCGTGAAAGGATTTTTAAAGATAACTGCTCCTTTGACAAGATTAATAAGAAAAGAAGAGAAGTTTATATGGTCAGATGAGTGACAACGCAGTTTTAATGAGTTGAAAAAGAAATTGACATCGATGCCTATACTTACACTTTTATCAGGGAATGATGGATTTATGGTATATTGTGATGCCTTCAGATAGGGTCTAGGTTGTGTATTGATGCAGAATGATAGAGTGATAGCTTATGCATCTTGACAGTTGAGAAAACATGAACAGAATTATCCGACACACGACCTGGAATTAGTAGCTGTAGTGTTTGCCTTAAGGATATGGAGGCACTATCTATATGGAGTACCCTGCAGGATCTTTACAAATCAAAAGAGTCTATAATATTTATTTACACAAAAAGAGCTCAATATGAGATAGAGAAGATGGATAGAGTTCATAAAAGATTATGACTGCATAATTAAGTATCACCTTGGAAAAGCGAATATGGTAGTGAATGCACTGAGCCATAAGTCCATTGGTTCATTAGCCCAACTGAAGGCAAAGTTGCGATCCATGGGTGTTAAATTTGCGATCCATGGGTGTTAAATTGGAGACGACAGACTCAGGAGCTTTACTAGCAACAATTCATGTCCGTCCAGTGTTAGTAGATCAAATGAGAAAACTTTAGACCCAGGATCTGTACTGAACGAAGCTAAGAAGTGAGATAGAAGCAGGGCATCAGAGTGACTTCTCAGTGAGAGATTATGGGACACTAGTTATAGGACTGAGATTATGTGTGCCCGATGTGGGAGATTTAAATAAAGAGATCATGGAAGAGGCACATTCATCAGCATATGCCATGCATCTAGGGAATACTAAGATGTATCAGACTCTAAAAGACCATTACTGCAGAAAAAGAATAAAGAAAAATATAGCAGAATTCGTATCTAAGTGTCTAAACTGCTAGAAGATCAAAGCAGAGCACCAGAAACTAGCAAGTTTATTACAATCATTACCTATTCCTGAGTGGAAATGGGAGAGAATCACAATGGACTTTATGGTAAGGCTTCCACGGACTCAGAGCGGGCATAATGCTATTTGGGTAATTGTTGACAAATTGATGAAGTCCGCTCATTTCCTCGCTATTAAGAATACTTATTCCCTGAAGAGGTTGGCTCAGTTGTACATAAATGAGATCGTGAGATTGCATGGCGCACCAGTATCCATTGTCTCAGATAGAGACCCACGATTTACCTCCAGATTCTGGCCGAAGTTACAAGAAGCACTAGGCACCATATTGAACTTTAGTACGGCCTTTCACCCACAAACAGATGGGCAATCTGAGAGAACAATCCAGACCCTTAAAAACATGTTGAGAGCTTGTGTTATGAAGTTTAAAGGGAGCTAGGATACCCATCTATCTTTGATAAAGTTTGCCTACAACAATAGCTATTAATCTAGTATTAGCATGACACCATATGAAGCGTTATATGGTAGAAAGTGTAGAACCCCAATTTGTTGGGATGAGGTGGGTGCTAATTGGCCTAGAGATTGTCCAAGTCACAACTGAGAAGATCAATGTAATTAGAGACAGGTTGAAGATAGCAAGTAACAGGCAGAAAAGTTAGGTGGACAATCAAAGAAGAGACTTAGAATTTCAAGTGGGTGATCGAGTGTTCTTGCGGATCTCATCATGGAAATGAGTATTGAGGTTTGGAAAACAAGGGAAATTGAGTCCGCGATATATCAGGCCGTACAAGATTGTGGAGAGAGTGAGTGGGTGAAGTGGCATACCGCTTGAGGTTACCACCAGAATTATCCAACATTCATGATGTCTTCCATGTTTCTATGCTTCGTAAGTATGTAGCTGATCCTTCACATATATTGAAAGAGCAGTCGGTGCAACTCAAAGAAAATTTGACCTACGAAGATCAACTAGTGGAGATCTTAGATTGAAGAGATCAAGTGTTGTGTAGCAAGGTCATTCCATTAGTAAAAGTGTTGTGGAGAAACCACGAATCCGAGGAAGCTACATAGGAGCATGACGAGCAAATGCATACCCAATATTCGCACTTATTCGAGCTAGGTATGTAATTTAAATTTCGATGATGAAATTTTTATAAAGAGAGTCGAAATTTTAAGCCTTCAATTCTATTTATGGTTTCCCTAGTACTAGAGACTAAGTGATATTTTGAGATTCTAAATGATTAATAAAAGTGTCCAAGAATGTAGAGAATTTTTAAAGATTGATTGACCCAATTATAGCATAAATGAATAAAAGGGTAAAATGGTCATTCCTGTTAGAGTCCTTATGAATTAGTATGATAATGGACCAATTAGAAGCAAGTATATCATATTAGGGTTCAAAATAGGATTAAACAAAAGTTCAAGGGCAAAAACCAAATTTTCAAGGACACAATGGTTGTTTAGAAAAAGTCAAGAGTATATATATGAGAAGCTTTCCATACTCAGCCAATTTTTAGAGGAAAAAACGTGAGATTGAGAGAGTGAAGAGGGGTGTTCGGCCAAGCAAGGAAACAAGGGGGATACAAGTTGGTTCAAGCCATTTTCAACTCCCAAATCAAGATTTCAAACTAAACCATGCTAGAGGATCAAGTTTAGACCAAGATCAAGCCAAAAAGGAGGTTAGTTCATCATGGTTTCAAATTTTTATCTTTCGCTTTTAATAGATTCAACACTTATAATTAAACTCATTAGGGTTGTCCAAACACTCAACAGATGCCATAAGGGTCAATTACGGAATCGCCCTTCACACTAGTTTAGCGCGCGATTCGATTTCTCTTTAAATTTTCACTATTTTCTTGGTTTTCTAAGCTCCCAATGAGCATTAATTTACTTATTTATCAACTCGTTTTTACTCAAAATCAATCAACAACGAATTCGTAACAAAATTCGCTTCGAAATCAACTTAATCATTGATAAAATCTTCAACGAAAACACTTTCGAAAACTTGAACACTTACCCTTTTTTCTTTCTCACGAAATCCTCCTCTTCCTCTTCATGTTGAGCTTGATTTGGGGCTATTTTTGGGTATGGAACAGCTGGGTTTTCTTCTTCCTTGCCTCCCTTACGCGATCTTTCTCTCCCTACCTCAATCTCATTTCTTCTCTCCTCGTTCTGCCGTCAATCTGTCTGTGCGTGCGCATTTGGTCTGGTTCTAGTCGTGTTTGCAGTTGGATTAGAGTTGGGTATGGCGAGCTTGAAGGACTGGTTCAGTTGGGTCGGTTGCTGCTCAATCCTTTCTCATCTCGCGCCTCTGTCTTCTGCGTTTTGGGTCTATTTGGAGCTACGTTTGTAGTGATTCGGTGGCGGGTTGGCTAGGTTCTACAAGTCATGCGCGTCGGAACAACCGCTTGATCAAGATGGCAGCTCACCTTCGTCGTCATAGTCGGCTCTGCTCGGATCTGGTTTGGTTTCGCGTACGACGTTGAGTCGATTTTGCTTCAGTCTGCTCGGTTTGTAGCGAGGTGCGGCTGGTGGTCGGCGAGCTTGGACGGTCGGCCGACATCATCCTATTCTTCTTCTTCTTCCTTTCTTCTTCTTCTCTTCTTCTCTCTTCTTTTTCTTTCTTTCGTGTGGCAAATACTGGTTTCTGCTCACTATTTTGAGCTTCTTTTTTTAGTGATTCAATCAATTTTGCTTCATGTTTTTCTCCCCAAACAACTCTAAAAATGACGGTCACATCCCTTAAAAATTTTGGTCTCCTCCCTTAACTTTTAACTTAATTTCATTTTAACCACAATTATTAAATCTTATCTTCAATTTAGTCTCTTGCCACATTAAATTATTACTCAATTTCATTTACCATTTTATCCTTCCGTTTAATCTCTGATCGAATTTAAATCGATCCCCAAAGGTTTCCTATACCCTTAGGCACTTTCGTGAACTATTTAGAGTCTTTAATAATTATTTAGGGATTATTTTCGGAGAGATCAGTAAAAGTACGAGAAAGGGCTTACGGTCACGATTGGTGTCTGTTAAAAGCCCCACGTGACTCCACGTCGGTTAGCCTCATTACAGCTTCCGCATGGTTGTAAGCATTATGAGGTACGAATGGTGTTTTTCTAAAATTAAGGAAGTATTTAAAGTGATAATCACAAAGGAATATTTTTTGTATGCTTAAAGTATGTTTTTACAATTAAATAAAATTTAAGTTTTAAAAGGGTTTAAAAAATGAGAATTTATTTCATACGTTTTATAAATTATGAGTTTTCTATGAAGTTTTATGAAAATATTTGAGTTTTACAGATTTCTCATTTTAAGCTAAGCATTGAAATTGATCTAAATTTTATACGTCTATAAATTACCAGTACTATAGGAATCTTTATGTATGTGAAAGTTCAAATGATATTCAATTTTATAAGTTTTATATGAATTTTATGCACATACGAGTTGAAATGTTCATATGTATGATTTATATCTTAAATAAGATTTGGACTTTATAAGTTTTAAGTTAAATTGAGTTTTTATGTATATATGAAGTTTTATGTACGAACGAGTTTAAGTTGTTATGTGATTTATAAGTTCCATATAAATTTTTAGGTACTCGCGCGATTATAATTTTATATATATATGCTTTGAGATTTAAATAAAAAACAATTATGCTTAAGAATTTTATGGTACATGAGATTTTTACACATATATATAAATTTTATATACATTTTGATGCCCTTATGGAATTTATAGTTTTATAAGCTATGTATGCGATTTTATATACGTATGTATTTTATGGATTTAACACTCACGCTTACAATGAAATAAGTTTGAGATTTATAAGAACATTTAAGATATATAAATTCATTTTGAAAAGATTTTTAAGGAGGTATTTTTAAGAAATAAAATATTTTAAGTTAAAAAGAAATTAAGCACTCACTGAGCTCCCAAAGCTTACTGTTTTCTATTTTTATGATAAAAACCTCCTTAAGTATTCATGTGTGTGATTGAGATCAGAAGGTTCCTCTAGAAGAGTAAGTTGGGCAATGACGCGATAGTGTTCCTGCATAAATACATTTTTCATATTTTATATATGAAGAAAATCATATGTAAAGATATATGTTTAATATTAAATGAGTGGTCCAGATTTAATTAAGATATGAAAATTTTAAGTTTCGAACTATGGTATGAAATTTCAAAGTATTTGATTTATGATTTTATGTTTTTGATTTTTAACGAAAGGGAAATTTGATTTATGTCGTTATAAGTATGTTTGTGGAAGAAGTTGGGTTGGAAAATGAAGCAATTTGGAAGTGTATTTTCCTTTATATGTTATTTTGGGTTAAGTTATAAATGCAGTCGTTATGCTATCGAATTTTCCATAAAAAAAAAAAAAATCCAACCCATTCTAATTTTCCTAAGTAAAAAAAAAAAAAATTAAGAGTTCGCTCCGCGAGTTCCCCTTAGCCCATTAAGTAGGGTTAGGAGGGATTCGTTGGGGTGTCAGACAGGGCCCTTCGGATTTAAGTATGATAAGATTCGGATTGGATCCTGTCAATGAGAAACATCAAAATATTAAATTTAAATAATATATTATACAACTTATGATTAAAAAAATTAAAATATAAAAAAATTAAAATAAAATTTTATATTTAATGTATGAAATAAAGTTATTATATATTTAATATTTGAATGGAAATATAAATATAAATAAGAAAATATATGTAATAAATTTGAAATAAATATATTATCATTAAAATTAATAAATAAAATATAAAAATTTATTTATTTATAAAATTTAAAATTGATGAAGTTGTGACATATTTTCGGAGAATTTCATACGTGCTTGGGAAATGAGAAAAAAAACTTGGGATATAAAATCCAATAGATGAAATAGGAGAGTGCAAGTTATAAAAGAAATATATTAAAAATTTAAGCTAATAGAAGTTCTATAAAGTATGTAGTCGATTCAAAGTAATGATCTCATTGGCTACAAAAAGAGGTTGTGATTGTAAAATGTCTAACCCCGATAAAAACCTAGCACTAAACTTGACTCCCCCAAACTTTTATAATAACAATTTATTATCTAACGTCCAATCGTTCAATCATCTCTATTCAACCTATCATCTATTAACAAACTCTACTAACCATTATTTTCTCTTCTTCGTCAACGCACTGCACACCACACACACACGCAAACACTCCACTCCATTTATATTTATATATTTAATTTGTTTTCTATGAGGTTAGGGTAGGCTCAACCCCACTGTGCTACGTCCCGGAATTGTCATGTTATGTTAACATAAATCTTTTAAAAATTAAGTTACTCAATTTAACATTGCTTTTATCACGTTAGTATTTATTAGTCACTATTTTCAGTCAAAAGTGGGAGCCGCCAGTGGGGAATCCATGCGGACAAAGGCCATTCTATCAAGTATCAAAAGCATGTGCTGTGGGAGTCACGATATGTCCAACCTTTATCGATTGCAGTGAAGGGAAAACAATTGTTTTGCATCAGAAAATTGCTAGACTAATTAACTGTCTTTTCATGTAGCACCTCGTTGGATTTGTAGTCTAAACTTTTTTTTTTTTAAAAAAAAAAGGCAAGCATGATCATCTCCATCAATGAATAAATAACTGCAAAATAAATTTAGTATTATAGTGAGAGATGTTATCAAAATATCTTTTAAAAATAAAATTAATATAAAATTATTAATTTTTTATATTAAATAAAAGATTTTTTTCATATTTTTTTTTATATTATTAATTATAGTATTTGAAAATTGATCATTGAAGAGTTAATTGCCGGTAGCTAAATGAACAGGTTGAAAAATATTCTTTTTTATTATAAAATATTGTCATTATTTTTTTTATTTGTTTATGATGAGGAATGAGGATTAAATTCATAGAAAATTTTTCTTATCCTATGTTTTAAAATAATAATAAGGTTTGAACTCTTATTTGTTTAGAATCAAAGAATGTGCCCAATGTTGGTTGGATATTATCAAAATATTCCTTAAAAATAAAATTAATGTGAAACTACCTCTTTTTTAGGTTTAAAAATAAAGTTCAATGATATTATTTTTTATTTTATGAATTTTTCAAAATTTCTCCTAATTATTAATTTTATATTGGGAGTGAAGGTATCAATTATTTATTGGTCTGAATCAAAGTATTTCAGGAATTGGATCTTAGCGCATCTTTATGTTTAATTAATAGGCCCTTAGCTGTTGGTAATGATTTATTATAAGCCGCAACAATTTTTAGTTTGTTGTGTCTGCGCAGAAAATATTCTCATTGGCTTATGTACTTAATGAATAACAACCCTTTAATTCCAACTTTTTACACCTAATCTTGTAATGTAACGTACAATTCTGAATTGTTAATTAACACATGTTCCAAGGTTTATGCATAGCTATAATAGTTTATAAATTAGATTAATTTATCTGGTCATGATAAGTCCTTTTTATTTTATTTTGTGTGGCATATCATGTATACACATGGTTAATTTTGTCTTGTTATGCTACCTTTAGTAGTCTTTGGACCACCTTTACTGGTCAACCTTTATCCGTCTTTCTTTAAATTATCTCATTTGGCATTATTTGTACTATTAACCTTTGTGTTATCTCAATGGATTCACTTTTATGCAGGGGTTAATTATTAGCATGACTTAATTAATTGCAAAGTCTTTGTATTCGAGATTCGCCTATACTGGGCCTCGGCCCAGGTTTGCCCCCCGAGCCCACTCAATCGGCACTGTCCCTAATCCCTAATGGGGTTTTCTTCGCCTCGCCCACCTCTCGAACTCAAGACTAGGGACCTATAGTCTTAGTTCCTTCAAGGTGAGTACCAATTGAGCTACTTGAGTTCGAGAGGTGGGGGAGGCGAAGAAAATCCCATTAGGGACTGGAGACAGTACTGATTGAGTGGGCTCGAGGGGCAAACCTGGGCCGAAGCCCAGTATAGGCGAATCCCGGACCCCACATGTATTTTCTTAACACTAACACCTTATGGGTTAGATTATGACTGATAATTATAAGAAAGAATTTGAAGAAACTATATTAAAATTAGCTTCAGTTTAGAAAATAAAACTGAACTATGAAAATAAAATTTTTAATACCATCATATATTTGCTATCAAACTGTTAGTTTGCATGCAAACTATTTCTTCATTTGTAATTTACTCTTTCCTTTATTTACAAATTATTCGATACTAAAAAAACTCAATTTTCAATTTCGGTGTACAAATATAAATTCTTAATTATAATTTATATGCCGTGTTAAGTTAAAAATATAATTAATGTGAAACTACATCTTTTTTAGGTTTAAAAATAAAGCTCAATTATATTATTTTTATTTTATGAATTTTTCAAAATTTCTCCTAATTATTATTTTTTTATTGGGAGTGAGGGAATCAATTATTTATTGGTCTAAATCAAAGTATTTCAAGAATTGGATCTTAGCGCATCTTTATGTTTAGTTAATGGGCCCTTAGTTGTTGGTAATGATTTATTATAAGCCGCAACAATTTTTAATTTGTTGTGTCTGCGCAGAAAATATTCTCATTGGCTTATGTACTTAATGAATAACAACCTTTTAATTCCAACTTTTTACACCTAATCTTGTAATGTAATCTACAATTCTGAATTGTTAATTAACACATGTTCCAAGGTTTATAAATAGATATAATAGTTTATACATTAGATTAATTTATCTGGTCATGATAAGTCCTTTTTATTTTATTTTGTGTGGCATATCATGTATGTTAGGATTTATGCCCTAAGAGCTTGTAATTTGTAAACGTTTAAATAAATAATAAATAAATAAAGTTTATTTTATTCAAATTAATGTGCATTTATGAAATGTTTGCTTCATACGAATATTATATAACATCTATGATTACTCATGTAGTCTCAAATTAAGTGTGTAAGTATTATATATAAGAGGATTTAGTTTGAAATTAGTAATCAAAAGAGTCCGTAGAAAGCAAACAAAACTGAGTACTTTGTTTGTGGTAAATCTACAGCTGCGGTCCAATTCGTATTTGATACGATGATCTTATCCAGGATTGTTCATATGACGATATGAAAATGGAGGCACTTATATAATAGAGATTATATAGGACTAGACCACGATAAAATGAATTTCTTATTAATATCCGTTAAACAAAGAAATTCTTATTTATCGACTAGATGATCATATATGGATTGATCTTAATCCTGAGTGTTTAATGAACTCCTATTTGTTGTGTCATGTCTTTTAATTTATATGGGTGAGACTGTTATAAATTTACGGTCAATATGCTTCGTACTTTGGAGATGTGATTTAATAAGTGGCTGGGAACATTCTACACAATAATGAAATCCACTCCTTCTTGTAAGAAGTAGATGAATAGTTCCCTTAAGTGTTGATTCAGGTCTTGAACAATAAGAGCGCTCAACTTTCTGTTTACGAGTAAACGGAAAGATAAATTCATAAGTTGTTATGAATATATTGTTCATTAGAGAATTAATGGTACTTAAAGGAACAAGATATAATTAGAGAGGTATAACGGATTTTAATAACCTAGCTCTAATTATGAACTACTCGTGGAGGATCGAACCATATGAAATGATTAAATCGATGGATACTGAAAATTCAGATTGTGTAAAACATCTACAATTTTGAGAGTGCAACCTTAAGTTTTTAGTGGAGTAACTATAAGGTTAATAATAGTGAGTTATTAATTAAAGAGTTTAATTAATAATTTCGATATTATTGGAGCTCAAATTGTAGGTCCATTTAGTCCCCTTGCTAGCTCACAACCACATAACGAAACAAATTGAAGAATATAATTGGATTTTCCGATTATTGGTGTACATATAAATTTATGTACATGTTCAAAAATTATTTAAATATTTATAATTATTTAATTAATGGTTAATTATTTAATTCTTTGTAGAGGTCATGGGTTCAATTCTAAATGATGTCATTAAATTAATTATGATTTAGAATCATTTAATTTAATGAAAAATCATTTAATTAATTAATGGAAATAATAATTTTAATTGGAATAAGATTCCATTTAAATTATATTAAAAGAGTTTAATTTAATGAGAATTAGATTCCATATTAAATTAAAAGAATAGAACTCTAATCCAATAAGGAATTTGATTTCATATTGGATATGAATTAAGTCTTTCAATTTTAATAGGAATTTAAATTTTTTGTTAAAATTAAAAAACCCTAGTTTGCCATTATAAAAAGATGTTTTTATGATTGGTAATAGTAGTGGTGGTGAGAGAATTTTTGGCTACTTGAGCCAAAAATTTCTATTGATTAAAAATCACCAAACAACCATTTAGTTCAAAAGGATCTTTAAAAGATTGTACTCTCACACAGTTTCTTTTGTGAAGAGTCATATCAAGGAAGATCAGGTGGTGAAGAATCTACGAATCAAAAGGGATCAATTCAATCTTCATTGAATGTAAGATTCGATCTTATTAATTTAATTATTAAATCGTTATTATTAGCATCAATCGGACATGTTTTGTTTGAAAATTTTTTAAAATCCACGTTTCCACATTCGAATTAAAATCGTTTTTTTTCCTTTCAATTGGTATTAGAGCCCCATTTCGCTAGTTTAATAATTGATTCAATAATGATTGAATTTTCTTTTGAATATGATCCTTTGTATGTCATAGAGTAGGCACAAATTATTGTTTGATATATATTCATGTTTGATGAATTGGATTTGCATGGATTGATCATTAATTATATGGTTCTTTGACTAATTTAATTTGATTAATTTGTAAGCCGTTTGTGGCATTATATTTTCCGTTGTAATATCATATACCTAGGGTTAATTTGTTTTCGAAGATTTAAACGCGAGGATTGATATCAACAAGGCTGATTTTACGGGCGAAAATTATGGTTGAAATCGGATGCAATCAACATGCACCAGTAGTGCATGTGATGCATGGCCAGACCTGATGCATGGTCTGATGTGTGGTTCTTGTGCGTTCCGGACTGGTTTTGAACCAGTTGGATGTGCAGTGGTCTGCTGCCTTGAATCGTTGTGCGAAGGGCTGTGTGACAGCTTAAAGCGCAGTAAAATTCAGCGGTGCAGAAACTTGTGCATGGCTGAATGCTTGCGCTGCTTTGCACGTGTTCTGCACTCGTGCATGTGATGTGTGCACGAGCCTGGTGTACGTATGGTCTGGTGTAGTCTGCTGCATCAAAGGGCTGTGTGACAGCTTGATGATGCGCTGGTCCGCTGATCTGGTTGAGCTCGCTGTGCGTGTGACTGGTTGTGAACCAGTTTGGCTGCGCATGGAGGGCTGCTGGTTGCGTTGGTGCAGGCTGTGCGGTTGTGCGCTGTCTGTTCTGGTTTTTGAACCATTATGCTGTGTAGAATGGACGGCAGCGCACAGCAGCAGAACCGGATAGCAAATCAAACAACGTGGACGACAGCGAATAGCAACGGAACTGGCTTGCTGGGCTGTTGCTGTTCTGCGAAAACTGGTTTTGAACCATGTTCACGATCCAGTTTTGGTGCGCTGGTCTACTCTGCATAATTGGTGCATGTGATGCAAGACCATAAAGTTACATCATGTGTGCGTGCAGTGGGCTGCATGTGAGAATGCATGCACGGAGTGTGCATGAGTGATGCCCACCAAGTGCAGCAGCCTACATGCACCGGGTGGCAAGTTGTAGGTGCCACTTGGCAACTCAAAGCTGCTGCCATATGGCAGTAGCTGGACTGTTTCCAAATAGTCCCAAACGCAGTCCGTTTTCGAATTTTTCTCGAGTTTCGGGTTTCCGTTTTTTCACCGTAAAACTATTTAAAATTGTCTGCTCGTTTGGATAATTTTACTTGGGCCCTAAAATCATAAAATGGGTTCTAGCCTAATCCATTTGATGGAGATTCTTAATAATTAAATTGGATTTAATTATGAGCTCAAGAAAGCCCATCAAGACCTTGAAGACCATAAAGACCATGAAGCCCTTGAAGATTGCAAGTGAAGGCCAAGGAATGTCTTGGTTAATTTTGTAATATCTAACATTAGTTTTAGGTCGTTAAAGATAAAGAACACGGTCAATCACATGTTATTTATTTTAATTGTTTATCATGTGATGATTGAATAATTTGTTGATAACCTGATCATGCATAAAATATGTCATATAGAATAGAAAGTGCCTACTCGTTGCATTATAACATGACATGCATACATGTATTATTATTTATTTTTTCTATTAAATAGTTTATTAGTTAAAATAGAGATAATAATACATTAAATACCAATTTTATAATTTGTTAGGATTTTAGTTGAAAATCCTAGGTTCACAAATTAGAAATATATAAATAGTTTTAATGTGATTAAAATAAATATATTTCAAATAATTGGTAGTTATAATGTTGATTAGATTTTAAGAGTTAAAATTGAATAATCTCACATTACATCTAATCTTCATAATTAAAGAGTTTAGATTATATAGATTAGATCTTTCATAATAAATTAGATTTTTAAGAGTTAAAAATCTGGTAATTTATTAGGTGTTAATATGATGATGATTCTAGACATACTAATTCCTAGTAACTTAGATTATACTTGTTAGCCGTTAATAATCTAAGATGATGACTAAGAATATTAAATAGAAAACCCTAATCCTAAAATAGTGAGTGTGAAAGGGATATATGACAATAGATCCCACGGTCTCCATCGTTAGTTCAACACCGTGAGATTTGAATAGCGCTTCGAGACGGCTTTGTTTTCGTCCCCCTAAGGGTGGTGTCCATTTGGGTCAATATCAAGGTTGACTTCCTAACGGATAAGATTTCTGGATGTATTTTGGGATTAACTTACCCTAAGACTGGTAATTCTCAAGTTAAGTCTGAGAGATCTGAAATGATGGGTTACACTCACAAAGGAATAAATTAATTAGTTAGTTTATTCTTTGACTGAAATAAGCGATAGTCAGATAATATAGGAATAAGAGTTATTCTGTTATATTATTCGACTGAGATTTTCTCAATCTAAAATACAAATATTTGACCTACCCTAAGGTGGCATTTATTTGTGGCATGTTAGATTATCATGGTATAGTAATTCTTTTTAGGGTATTTTTGATTCATTATTCATGTATCATGCATCATGTTTAATTTTATGCTAAAACTTATGATATTCATATGAAGCAAATTTTGAATAAAATGTTTTGTTTATTTATTTCAACAATGCCGTCACCTTTAATTACCATACTTGTCAATGATAAACTGAATGAGGATAACTATGTTAAATGGAAAAATAATATGAATGTCATTCTGGTCTGTGACGATCTAAAATTCGTCCTGACGGAGGAGTGTCCTCTTGTGCCACCTGCAAATGCTACGCATAATGTACGCGAAACCCACCAAAATTGGGTTAAGGTTGATGAAAAGGCTCGTTGCTACTTGTTAGCAGGAATGTCCGACGTGCTTACTAAAAAGCACGAGACAATGACTACAGCATCTCAAATGATGGAGTCAATACAAGGGATGTTTGGGCAACCTTCTGAGCAGCAGTGACATGAAGCTGTTTGTGCTGCTATGACTGCTAAGATGAAGGAAAGGACATCAGTTCGAGAGCATGTCTTAAACATGATGACCTATTTTAATACAGCTGAAACTCATGGTGGGGTGATTGATGAGCCTAGCCAAGTGAGCATGATATTGCAAACTCTTCCAAAGAGTTTTATGCAGTTTAAGAGCAATTATGTTATGAACAAGCTGCAGTATAATATTACTCAATTGCTCAATGAACTCACTACTTATGAGTCCATGAATAAGGATAAGATTAAGTCTGGTGAAGCAAATGTTGCTGAAATTTCTACCACTAATAAGAAAAAGAGGAAAAGGACCACCAGTAAGGCTAAGGCAAAGCCTAAGAAGCAAGCTACCCAAAAGAAGAAGCAAAAGAGCTCTAAGGTTTCCCAACCCAAAGGAAAATGTTTTCATTGTGATGTGGGAGGTCACTGGAAGAGAAACTATCCAAAGTACCTCGAAGAGCTCAAGAACAAAAAGAAAATGAAAGGTAAGTATGATTTACTTGTCATTGAATCTTGTATAGTGGAGAATGAGTTATTTACTTGGATAATTGATTCAAGAGTCACTAATCATGTTTGTTCTTCTTTACAGTTTATTGATTCTTGGAGGGACCTTGATGAGGGTGAGTTTACCATGCGAGTTGGCACTGGGGATGTCGTTTCAGCTAGAGCAGTGGGAGAAGTCAGACTTTAATTTTCAAATAGTTGTTTTATCGTTTTGAACAATGTTTATTATATTTCGAATTTTAGAAGAAATTTGATTTCGGTTTCTAGATTAATGGAACATAATTATTCAATTTCTTTTAGTAATAAAGATGTTATTATTTCTAAAAATAGTTTGAATATTTGTTCCGGAATATTAGAAAACGACATTTACATGTTAAGATCGTTAACACCTAATTCATTGCTCAATGCTGAATTGTTTAAAGTTGAAAACCTAAAGCAAAGCGACAAAAGATTTCTTCTAATGATGATACCTATATTTGGCATCTAAGACTTGGACATATTAATCTTGACAGAATAGACAGAATAGTAAAGAGCGGAACTTTAAGTGAGTTAAAGATCGGCACTTTACCTGTTTGTGAATCCTGTTTAGAAGGTAAAATAACTAAGAGATCTTTTAAGACAAAAGGTTATAGAGCCAAAGAACCGCTAGAGCTTATACATTCGGATGTTTGTGGTCCAATGAATGTTAAAGCTAAAGGTGGTTATGAATATTTTGTCACATTCATTGATGATTATTCTAGATATGGGTATGTTTACCTAATGTAACGAAAGTCTGAAACTTTTGAAAAGTTCAAAGAGTTTAAAGTTGAAGTTGAAAATCTATTAGGTAAAACATTGAAAGCTCTACGATCAGATCGTGGAGGAGAGTACCTTGATACAGAGTTCAAGGATTACTTGATTGAGAATGGGATTATATCCCAACTCACGACTCCTGGAACACCGCAGCAAAATGGTGTTGCAGAAATGAGAAATCATACCCTGCAGGATATGATGAGATCTATGATTAGTTTCTCATCTTTAAATAGTTCTTTCTGGGGATATGCATTGCAAACTGCAGTATATATCCTGAATGTAGTTCCTTCAAAGTCTGTTCCTAAAATACTTTTAGAGTTGTGGAATGGTCGCAAAGCTAGTTTGCAACATTTTCGCATATGAGGGTGTCCAACACATTTGCTGAAAAATAAGACTAGAAAACTGGAATCACGTTCACAAGTTTGCCTATTTGTAGGCTACTCCAGAGAAACTAGAGGCGGATTCTTTTATGATCCTCAAGATAACAAAGTAATTGTATCGACAAATGCTACGTTTCTTGAAGATAATTACATAAAAGAACATAAATCTCGAAGTAAGATTATACTCGATGAGTTATTGCCTGGTTCAACCAATATCCAATCAACAATAGTTATTGATAATAATATAGTTAAGACCACGTCTGATCGTCAGACAAACTTCCATCAGAATCATCTACCATCTCGTCGTAGTGGAAGGGTTATTAGACCACCAATTCGCTACAGAAAAATCAGAGCGGCACAGATTGCTATATCTAATGAGTGTGTAGATGATCCATTGACATATCATGATGCAATGGAAGATTCTGATAAGGAATAATGGCTTAAAGCTATGAATCTCGAGATAGAGTCTATGTACTCAAACTCAGTTTGGGAACTTGTGGATCAACCAGATGGGGTAAAACCCATAGGTTGCAAATGGATCTACAAAAAGAAAAGAGGAGTGGATAGAAAGGTAGAGACCTTCAAAGCTAGGCTAGTGGCAAAAGGTTATACTCAAAAAGAGGGAGTTGACTATGAAGAAACTTTCTCTCCAGTAGCCATGCTTAAGTCCATTCGTATTCTTCTATCCATAGCTGCATGTCTCGATTACGGGATATGGCAAATGGATATCAAGACTGCGTTCTTGAATGGCAATCTTAATGAAAACATTTATATGGTACAACTAGAGGGATTCGTGATTCAAGGTCAAGAGCAAAAGGTTTGCAAGTTGCAAAGGTCTATTTATGGACTTAAGCAAGCTTCTCGATCTTGGAACATTAAATTTGATACTTCGATCAAGTCTTATGGTTTTGAGCAAAATGTCGATGAACCTTATGTATACAAGCGTATCATCGATAAGAATGTGGTTTTCCTTGTACTTTACATCGATGATATTCTATTCATTGGGAATGATGTAGGAGCATTATCTGATGTAAAGAACTGGCTTGCTAACCAATTCCAAATGAAAGATTTGGGAGAGGCTAGTTATGTTCTTGGGATCCAAATCATACGAGATCGTAAGAACAAATTGTTAGCATTGTCTCAAGCATCATACATTGATAAGATCCTTGTACGTTATTCAATGCAGAATTCCAAGAAAGGTTATTTACCTTCTCGGCATGAAGTTCACTTGTCTAAGGAACAATGTCCTAAGATACCTCAAGAAGTTGAGGATATGAGACGAATTCCCTATGCCTCTGCAGTAGGTAGTCTCATGTATGTTATGCTATGCACGAGACCTGACATATGTTATTCAATGGGAGTAGTCAGTCGTTATCAATCTAACCCAGGACTGGATCATTGGGTGGTAGTAAAATGTATTCTCAAATATCTTCGAAGAACGAAAAACTATATGCTAGTATATTCTGGTGAGAATTTGATTCCAACAAGATATACAGATTCTGATTTTCAATCGGATAAAGATTCTCGAAAATCCACGTCTGAGTCAGTATTCACCCTAGGTAGTGGGGCTATAGTATGGAGGAGTGTTAAGTAATCTTGTATCGCTGACTCCACCATGGAAGCAGAATATGTAGCAGCTTGTGAAGCAGCTAAAGAAGCAGTTTGGCTTCGTAAGTTCTTGACAGATTTAGAAGTTGTTCCAAATATGGATAAGCCAATCACACTTTATTGTGATAATAGTGGTGCAGTGGCTAATTCTAAAGAACCAAGAAGCCATAAGCGTGGAAAGTATATAGAAAGAAAATATCATCTCATCAGAGAGATAGTACATAGAGGAGATATGTCGATGGTGAAAATAGCTTCACAGGACAACCATGCTGATCCGTTTACAAAGACCTTAACGGCTAAAGTGTTTGACGGTCATCTAGAGGGTCTAGGATTACAAGATATGTCTCATTTGCTCTAAGACAAGTGGGAGATTGTTAGGATTTATGCCCTAAGAACTTGTAATTTGTAAACGTTTAAATAAATAATAAATAAATAAAGTTTATTTTATTCAAATTAATGTGCATTTATGAAATGTTTGCTTCATAAGAATATTATATAACATCCATGATTACTCATGTAGTCTCAAATTAAGTATGTAAGTGTTATATACAAGAGGATTTAGTTTGAGATTATTAATCAAAAGAGTCCGCAGAAAGTAAACAAAGCTGGGTACTTTGTTTGTGGTAAATCTACAACTGCGGTCCATTTCATATTTGATACGATGATCTTATCCGGGATTGTTCATATGACGATATGAAAATGGAGGCACTTATATAATAGAGATTATATAGGACTAGACCACGATAAAATGAATTTCTTATTAATATCCGTTAAACAAAGAAATTCTTATTTATCGACTAAATGATCATATATGTATTAATCTTAATCCTGAGTGTTTAATGAACTCCTATTTGTTGTGTCATGTTTTTTGATTTACATGGGTGAGACTGTTATAGATTTACGGTCAATATGCTTCGTACTTTGGAGATGTGATTTAATAAGTGGATGGGAACATTCTACACAATAGTGGAATCCACTCCTTCTTGTAAGAAGTAGATGAGTAGTTCCCTTAAGTATTGATTCAGGTCTTGAATAATAAGAGCGCTCAACTTTCTGTTTATGAGTAAACGGAAAGATAAATTCATAAGTTGTTATAGATATATTGTTCATTAGAGAATTAATGGTACTTAATGGAACAAGATATAATTAGAGAGGTATAACGGATTTTAATAACCTAGCTCTAATTATGAACTACTCGTGGAGGATCGAACCATATGAAATGATTAAATCGATGGACACTGAAAATTCAGATTGTGTAAAACATCTACAATTTTGAGAATGCAACCTTAAGGTTTTAGTGGAGTAACTCTACGGTTAATAATAATGAATTATTAATTAAAGAGTTTAATTAATAATTCCGATATTATTGGAGCTCAAACTGTAGGTCAATTTGGTCCCTTTGCTAGCTCACAACCACATAAAGAAACAAGTTGAAGAATATAATTGGATTGTCCGATTATTGGTGTACATATAAATTTATGTACATGTTCATAAATTATTTAAATAATTTAATTATTTAAATATTTATAATTATTTAATGAATGGTTACTTATTTAATTATTTGTAGAAGTCATGGGTTCAATTATAAATGATGTCATTAAATTAATTATGATTTAGAATCATTTAATTTAATGAAAAATCATTTAATTAATTAATGAAAATAATAATTTTAATTGGAATAAGATTCCATTTAAATTATATTAAAAGAGTTTTAATTTAATGGGAATTAGATTCCATATTAAATTAAAAGAATAGAACTATAATCCAATAAGGAATTTGATTCCATATTGGATATGAATTAAGTCTTTCAATTTTAATAGGAATTTAAATTCGTTGTTAAAATTGAAGAACCCTAGTTTGCTATTATAAAAAGATGTTTTTATGATTGGTAATAGTAGTGGTGGTAGAGAGAATTTTTGGCTACTTGAACCAAAAATTTCTATTGATTAAAAATCACCAAACAACCATCTACTTCAAAAGGATCTTCAAAAGATTGTACCCATACACAGTTTCTTTTATGAAGAGTCATATCAAGGAAGATCAAGTGGTGAAGAATCTACGAATCAAAAGGGATCAATTCAATCTTCAATCAAGGTAAGATTCGATCTCATTAATTTAATTATTGAATTGATATTATTAGCATTGATCGAACATGTTTTGTTTCAAAATTTTTTAAAATCCACGTTTCCGCATTTGAATTAAAATCGTTTTTTTTCCCTTCAATGTATACACATGGTTAATTTTGTCTTGTTATGCTACCTTTATTAGTCTTTGGACCACCTTTATTGGTCAACCTTTATCCGTCTTTCTTTAACTTATCTCATTTGGCATTATTTGTACTATTAACCTTTGTGTTATCTCAATGGATTCACTTTTATGGAGGGGTTAATGGTTAGCATGACTTAATTAATTGCAAAGTCTTTGTTATTTATTTAATTTTTTTTTTTTTTTATGTTGGCCCATAACTTTTGTATCGTGGGGTTCGATATTCGCCTATACTGAGCTTCGGCCCAGGTTTGCCCCGTGAACCCACTCAATCGGTACTGTCCCCAGTCCTTAATGAGGTTTTCTTCGCCTCCCCCACCTCTCGAACTCAAGACGACCTATAGTCTTAGTTCCTTCAAGGTGAGTACCAATTGAGCTACTTGAGTTTGAGAGGTGGGGGAGGCGAAGAAACCCCATTAAGGAGTGCGGACAGTACCGATTGAGTGGGCTCGTGGGGCAAACTTGGGCCGAAGCCTAGTATAGGTGAATCTCGGACCCCATATGTATTTTTTTAACACTAACACCTTATGGGTTAGATTATGACAGATAATTATAAGAAAGAATTTGAACAAACTATATTAAAATTAGCTTCAGTTTAGAAAGTAAAACTGTACTATGAAAATAAAATTTGTAATACCATCATATATTTGCTATCAAACTGTTAGTTTGCATGCAAACTATTTCTTCATTTGTAATTTACTCTTTCCTTTATTTACAAATTATTCGATACTAGAAAAACTCAATTTTCAATTTTGGTGTACAAATATAAATTCTTAATTATAATTTATATGTCTGGTTAAGTTAAAAATAAAATTAATGTGAAATTACATCTTTTTTAGGTTTAAAAACAAAGCTTAATGATATTATTTTTCATTTTATAAATTCTTCAAAATTTCTCCTAATTATTATTTTTATATTGGGAGTGAAGGAATCAATTATTTATTGGTCTGGATCAAAGTATTTCAGGAATTGGATCTTAGCCCATCTTTATGTTTAGTTAATGGGCCCTTAGTTGTTGGTAATGATTTATTATAAGCCGCAACAATTTTTAATTTGTTGTGTCTGCGCAGAAAATATTCTCATTGGCTTATGTATTTAATGAATAACAACCCTTTGATTCCAACTTTTTACACCTAATCTTGTAATGTAATGTACAATTCTGAATTGTTAATTAACACATGTTCCAAGGTTTATGCATAGATATAATAGTTTATACATTAGATTAATTTATCTGGTCATGATAAGTCCTTTTTATTTTATTTTGTGTGGCATATCATGTATACACATGGCTAATTTTGTCTTGTTATGCGACCTTTATTAGTCTTAGGACGACCTTTATTGGTCAACCTTTATCCGTTTTTCTTTAACATATCTCATTTGGCATTATTTGTACTATTAACCTTTGTGTTATCACAATGGATTCACTTTTATGCAAGGGTTAATTATTAGCATGACTTAATTAATTGCAAAGTCTTTGTTATTTATTTATTTTTATTTTTTTTTATGTTGGCCCATAAATTTTGTATTGTGGGGTCCGGGATTCACCTATACTGGGCTTTGGCTCAGGTTTGCTCTGTGAGCGCACTCAGTCGGTACTGTCCCCAGTCCCTAATGGGGTTTTCTTCCCCTCCCCCACCTCTCGAACTCAAGACCAAGGACCTATAGTCTTAGTTCCTTCAAGGTGAGTACCGATTGAGCTACTTGAGTTCGAGAGATGGGGGAGGCAAAGAAAACCCCATTAGGGACTGCAGACAGTACCGATTGAATGGGCTCGCGGGGCAAACCTGGGCCGAAGCCCATTATAGGGGAATCCCAAACCCCACATGTATTTTCTTAACACTAACACCTTATAGGTTAGATTATGACTGATAATTATAAGAAAGAATTTGAACAAACTATATGAAAATTAGCTTCAGTTTAGAAAGTAAAACTGAACTATGAAAATAAAATTTTTAATACCATCATATTTGCTATCAAACTGTTAGTTTGCATGCAAACTATTTCTTCATTTGTAATTTACTCTTTCCTTTATTTACAAATTATTCGATACTAAAAAAACTCAAATTTCAATTTCGGTGCACAAATATAAATTCTTAATTATAATTTATATGTCGTGTTAAGTTAAAAATAAAATTAATATGAAACTACCTCTTTTTTAGGTTTAAAAATAAATCTCAATGATATTACTTTTTATTTTATGAATTTTTAAAAATTTCTCCTAATTATTAATTTTATACTGGGAGTGAAGGAATCAATTATTTATTGGTCTGAATCAAAGTATTTCAGGAATTGGATCTTAGGCCATCTTTATGTTTAGTTAATGGGCCCTTAGTTGTTGGTAATGATTTATTATAAGCCGCAGCAATTTTTAATTTGTTGTGTCTGCACAGAAAATATTCTCATTGGCTTTTGTACTTAATGAATAACAACCCTTTAATTCCAACTTTTTACACCTAATCTTGTAATGCAATGTACAATTCTGAATTGTTAATTAACACATGTTCCAAGGTTTATGCATAGATATAATAGTTTATACATTAGATTAATTTATCTGGTCATGATAAGTCCTTTTTATTTATTTTGTGTGGCATATCATGTATACACATGGTTGATTTTGTCTTGTTATGCGACCTTTATTAGTCTTTGGACCACCTTTACTGGTCAACCTTTATCCGTCTTTCTTTTACATATCTCATTTGGCATTATTTGTACTATTAACCTTTGTGTTATCTCAATGGATTCACTTTTATGGAGGGTTTAATGGTTAGCATGACTTAATTAATTGCAAAGTCTTTGTTATTTATTTAATTTTATTATTTTTTATGTTGGCCCATAACTTTTGTATCGTGGGGTTCGGTATTCACCTATACTGGGCCTCGACCCAGGTTTACCCCGCGAGCCCACTCAATCGGTACTGTCCCCAGTCCCTAATGGGGTTTTCTTCACCTCCCCCACCTCTCGAAGTCAAGACCAGGGACCTATAGTCTTAGTTCCTTCAAGGTGAGTACCAATTGAGCTACTTGAGTTCGAGAGGTAGGGGAGGCGAAGAAACCACATTAGGGACTGTGGACAGTACCGATTGAGTGGGCTCGTGCGGCAAACCTGGGCCAAAGCCTAGTATAGGCGAATCCCGGATCCCATATGTATTTTTTTAGCACTAACATCTTATATATTAGATTATGACAAATAATTATAAGAAAGAATTTGAACAAACTATATTAAAATTAGCTTCAGTTTAGAAAATAAAACTAAACAATGAAAATAAAATTTTTAATACCATCATATATTTGCTATCAAACTGTTAGTTTGCATGCAAACTATTTCTTCATTTGTAATTTACTCGTTCCTTTATTTACAAATTATTTGATACTAAAAAAACTCAATTTTCAATTTCGGTGTACAAATATAAATTCTTAACTATAATTTATATGTCGGGTTAAGTTAAAAATAAAATTAATGTGAAATTACATCTTTTTTAGGTTTAAAAATAAAGCTTAATGATATTATTTTTCATTTTATGTATTTTTCAAAATTTCTCCTAATTATTATTTTTATATTGGGAGTGAAGGAATCAATTATTTATTGGTCTGAATCAAAGTATTTCAGGAATTGGATCTTAGCCCATCTTTATGTCTAGTTAATGGGCCCTTAGTTGTTGGTAATGATTTATTATAAGCCGCAACAATTTTTAATTTGTTGTGTCTGCGCAGAAAATATTCTCATTGGCTTATGTATTTAATGAATAACAACCCTTTGATTCCAACTTTTTACACCTAATCTTGTAATGTAATGTACAATTCTGAATGGTTAATTAACACATGTTCCAAGGTTTATGCATAGATATAATAGTTTATACATTAGATTAATTTATCTGGTCATAATAAGTCCTTTTTATTTTATTTTGTGTGGCATATCATGTATACACATGGCTAATTTTGTCTTGTTATGAAGCCTTTATTGGTCTTTGGACCACCTTTACTGGTCAACCTTTATCCGTTTTTCTTTAACATATCTCATTTGGCATTATTTGTACTATTAACCTTTGTGTTATCTCAATGGATTCACTTTTATGCAGGGGTTAATTATTAGCATGACTTAATTAATTGCAAAGTCTTTGTTATTTATTTATTTTTATTTTGTTTTTTATGTTGGCCCATAACTTTTGTATTGTGGGGTCCGGGATTCGCCTATACTGGGCCTTGGCCCAGGTTTGCTCCGTGAGCGCATTCAATCGGTATTGCCCCCAGTCCCTAATAGGGTTTTCTTCACCTCCCCCACCTCTCGAACTCAAGACCAAGGACCTATAGTCTTAGTTCCTTCAAGGTGAGTACCGATTGAGCTACTTGAGTTCGAGAGATGGGAGAGGCGAAGAAAACCCCATTAGGGACTGCGGATAGTACCGATTGAGTGGACTTGCGGGGTAAACCTGGGCCGAAGCCCAGTATGGGCGAATCCCGAACCCTACATGTATTTACTTAACACTAACACCTTATAGGTTAGATTATGACTGATAATTATAAGAAAGAATTTGAACAAACTATATTAAAATTAGCTTCAGTTTAGAAAGTAAAATTGTACTATGAAAATAAAATTTTTAATACCATCATATATTTGCTATCAAACTGTTAGTTTGCATTCAAACTATTTCTTCATTTGTAATTTACTCTTTCCTTTATTTACAAATTATTCGATACTAAAAAAACTCAATTTTCAATTTTGGTGTACAAATATAAATTCTTAATTATAATTTATATGTCTGGTTAAGTTAAAAATAAAATTAATGTGAAATTACATCTTTTTTAGGTTTAAAAATAAAGCTTAATGATATTATTTTTCATTTTATGAATTCTTCAAAATTTCTCCTAATTATTATTTTTTTATTGGGAGTGAAGGAATCAATTATTTATTGGTCTGAATCAAAGTATTTCAGGAATTGGATTTTAGCCCATCTTTATGTTTAGTTAATGGGCCCTTAGTTGTTGGTAATGATTTATTATAAGCCGCAACAATTTTTAATTTGTTGTGTCTGCACAGAAAATATTCTCATTAGCTTTTGTACTTAATGAATAACAACCCTTTAATTCCAACTTTTTACACCTAATCTTGTAATGCAATGTACAATTCTGAATGGTTAATTAACACATGTTCCAAGGTTTATGCATAGATATAATAGTTTATACATTAGATTAATTTATCTGGTCATGATAAGCCCTTTTTTTTTTAATTTTGTGTGGCATATCATGTACACACATGGTTAATTTTGTCTTGTTATGATACCTTTATTAGTCTTTGGACCACCTTTACTGGTCAACCTTTATCCGTCTTTCTTTAACATATCTCATTTGGCATTATTTGTACTATTAACCTTTGTGTTATCTCAATGGATTCACTTTTATGGAGGGGTTAATGGTTAGCATGACTTAATTAATTGCAAAGTCTTTGTTATTTATTTAATTTTATTATTTTTTATGTTGGTCCATAACTTTTGTATTGTGGGGTTCGGTATTTGCCTATACTGGGCCTCGACCCAGGTTTACCCCGCGAGCCCACTCAATCGGTATTGTCCCCAGTCCCTAATGGGGTTTTCTTCGCCTCCCCCACCTCTCGAAGCCAAGACCAGGGACCTATAGTCTTAGTTCCTTCAAGGTGAGTACCAATTGAGTTATTTGAGTTCGAGAGGTGGGGGAGGCGAAGAAACCCCATTAGGGACTGCGGACAGTATCGATTGAGTGGACTCGTGGGGCAAACCTGGGTCGAAGCCCAGTATAGGCGAATCCCGGACCCCACATATATTCTTTTAGCACTAACACCTGATGGGGTAGATTATGACAGATAATTATAAGGAAGAATTTGAACAAACTATATTAAAATTAGCTTCAGTTTAGAAAGTAAAACTGAACTATGAAAATAAAATTTTTAATACCATCATATATTTGCTATCAAACTGTTAGTTTGCATGCAAACTATTTCTTCATTTGTAATTTACTCTTTCCTTTATTTAGAAATTATTCGATACTAAAAAAACTCAATTTTCAATTTTGGTGTACAAGTATAATTTCTTAATTATAATTTATATGTCGTGTTAAGTTAACATAATTTTTTAAAAAACTAAGTTACTCAATCTAACATTACTTTTATCAGGTTAGTATGCATTAGTTACTATTTTCAGTAAAACGTTGGAGCCGAGAGCGGTGATTGCATGCGGACAAAGGCCATCCTATCAAGTATCAAGCATGTGCTGCAAGAGTCATGATAAAGTTCCAACGTTATCGATTGCAATGAAAGGGTAACAATGGTTTTGCATCAGAAAGTAGCGTCTCGTTGGATTTGTAATCTAAACATTAAACAGGACAAATCTCACTTGCCGCCCTAGTCTTTTCTTTAAATTCTCACTAATTTTGAAATTGATCACCATTCCCAGGAGTCATCCATTTTTATCATAAACAATTCCACTAAGATAGTGTTTGACACCACTTTTAGAAACTATTTTCAATTTCAAGAACGAAAAACGCTCAAAAATATGTTTGTCAATCGTTTTCAAAAACATGTTTTCGAAAATAAAAAATATATTTTCAAAAATATACAGTAAAACATAAGGTAAAAGTAAAAATAATTTTTTTTTTATCATTTTGTATTATTTTCAAACCATTTTCTTTTATACGGTAAAACTCAAACCACTTATATCTAACAGTCATATCGTCATTTTCAAAAACGGTTTTCATCCAAACACATTTTAAGTTTTTACCTATTTTTAAAAATGATGCCAAATAGCTTTTTATCATTTTCATTTTCGAACTGTATTTTTAAAAATGCTAGTCTTTGCATATTTTCGAAAAAATTATATAACAACATATGAGATATTTATAGAAATGAGTGATAAATGTCAAAATGTGTGAGAATTATATTCTATATAAGTGTATGTAAAAACATTAAGATGATAGAGTGATTCATTACAACTTAAATTTGAAAATCCAAAAGCATCCATGAAATTAAGAAGAAAACTTTGCCCACAAATATTAATACCAATAATTCTCTAGTATGTCTTAAGTGAAAGTTGGAATTCACACTTAAATTGTTAAAACTACATAGTTTTTTATGTGGAGGGTTTGCGAAAAAATAAATTCTTTATATATAGCCTATACTTTTATATTCTCACTTTGTTGAAGCAGTAGGTGAGGCTGCAAATTTATCCACACAGGTTTGGGCTTCAGAAAACAAAGCCCAGCCCTGAAGGATAAGTTTCAATGTAGGACAATTGTAAATTTAATTTGCATATGCAAGGTCATTGGAATACTAATTACACCTTTCTTTCACTGTAGAATTACCGAAATATCCACACTCCAAAAAAGATAAAATAAACAAAGAAGAAATTAGAGAATCATTTTTAGAAAATCACTTTCTGAATATATATATATATATATATTCTATAATCAGTGCTTCCTAACTTTTAAATTATCAGGATCACTAATCCCACTAATCTCTGTCATTCATTGTATTTGAATTAAATAGGAGAGAGAATGAAATGAATTATTGAAATTAGTAGTTCTAACAATTTAAAAGTTAAGACACAGTGATCATAGTGGTCTATCATTCATTGTATTTGAATTAGATAGAAAAGGAAAATGTTTTCAAGAGACAATACAATGAATGGTTGAAATTAGTAGTCTTAACAATTTAAAAATTAAGACGAACTAGCTATATATATACGTGTGTATGTATGGATAGACTATATCATCTATGTACTCTAACATGCGACATTTTGTGGTAGGAAATTTATAATTGATTGCCATAAAAAAGCTGTAAGTTTTTTTTTTTTTTTTTTTCTAATGCACATTAGTGTTATATATATATATATATATATATGAGTAAATTACAATTTCGTCTATTGGTTTGAAAATAATTACAGACTTCTTCTTCTTCTTCTTCTTCGAACCCAGGTTCATCTGCTCTTTACGTTCTTTTTCGTCTTCTCTTCGCCTTTTCTGTTCATTTTTTCTTTTTCTTCTTTTTCTCTTCTCTTATCTTTGTCTTCTTCATCTCTTCTCATTCTTCTTAATCTGGGTTCAAATCGAACCTAGATTCCCAGATTTCATTTGGGTTCAAACCCAAATAAGAACCCAAATGAAATATGGAAATGAACCCAGATGATTTGGAAACGAACCCATATTTTATATGGGTTCGAACCTAGATGAGATCTAGGTTCGTTTCCAACGAATTTAGGTTCAGGTTCGTTTCAAAACCCAGATCTCATCTGGGTTGATTTGATGATTATTTGTTGGTTTTTGGTTTGATTTGATGTTGGGTTAGTTTTTGGTCTGATTTTTAGGTAAGCTGATGATGATTTTTGAGGTTGATGATGGTTTTCAAGGGATTTTTGGTGATAGGTAGATGATGATTTTTGAGGTCGATGATTGGTGATGGTTTGATGATTATTTTTGAGGTTGATAATGGTTATTAGGGGGTTTTTGGTGATAGATTTGTTGTTGATAATGTTGATGATGATTTATTGATGTTATACTGGATTGGGATGAAGAAGAAGAAGAAGTGGATCGAGAGTTGAAGTTTTCTTTTTTTTTTTTTTTTTTTTTTTTGGGTTATGGAAATCCAATCTCCAAATTGGATCTCTATCATCCATCTTTTATTAATTAATAGTTGCTCCATATTTATCTTTAATAAATTTGTGACTTGATTGTTGATAATAAATGATACAGGGTTTACGGGCAAAGGATCTAACTGCGGAGCTTTTACAATAAAAAAATTGTCTTTGATGCTTGTGATGGGGTCGAACTACAGTATGTTGACACAGAACTGGCCTTGCTAATTAGCTTTCTAACATTCCAACAACCTGTATCCTGCACAAATCAAACAACGAGAGTGTGAGTGATCTTAACACGATGAAGTACCAACCAAAGACACTTTGATGCTTAAGTCAATATATTGAGCGAAAAGTAAAGAAAAACAAAGTAAAACAATTAAATAGTAAGAAATAGTAGATGTCAATCTACAATCGGAGTGCTGGTAGAGAATCAATTGATGAGATTGATAGATGGACTAATGTTGATCAATGAGCGATGGTCTTGCATTTTGGTCAAAGTTTGTCTGCCAAGGAATGGATGAAGTTCATTTGGAACCACGATGGAAAGGTCTACATCCCTAGAGTACTGCTAACCTAGTAGCTGGAATAGAATGGCTTAGAGCTTTGCCATGGAAAAAGAGATGGCCAGAGGCTGTCGATGATAGAGGAACGGCAGTGAAAGAGGTCAATATTTTACCGAAATGTCTCTTTATAAAAGAACTCTGACGAGTGTATCTGGAGAGTATGGATTGAATGATTTGCCATAAGGCTAGTACCTTTTTATATAGATAGAGAAGCCCTACAAAGTAAGACTCCTTTCCTAATCCAAATGGACTTAAGAGTTAGAATTTTAAGAAATCTATGAGTGTCAAGACTTATCCCTAGATTCTAGGCAAGAATCAAGTAATTTCCCATTGAACTTCTTTCCTATTTTATAGGAAGTAGTCCTAAATGGGTTGAACTCAGTTGTGTTTAGAATCAGAATAGGAAGCTTGGTCCTGGGCTTGAACCACATCGACTGGATTCTTAGGCCACTCTTGGGTTGACCCATGTGAATATAGCTTGGGCTTGGACTAGGCTAACCAAGTTATAGGGTTGTATGGTTAAGACATAAATTGGACTATAGGCCTAGGTCGATCAACTTACTAGGCCAAGCAACTCCAAGCCTTGGGCTTATGCTTTATGGTCTTGGTAGTTTTTGGTCGCTACAGCTTATCTCCCACTTCTTCATTTTTCATGGTCGAGCGAAAGAGTGGAAATCTAATATACACATTATTTAATTGATACGATCAAAAGATTTGAAACAATAACTAACCTCACGTGTTGCTATGTCGATAGGTCTTTTGACTTGTCCCATCTAACCACAATTCCTGGTTTCATTAGATGAACAATTAATATAGGTAGTGCCATGTAACACCCCTAAATTTATAGGCATGAATATTATTATTATTATTATTATTATTATTATTATTATGATCAATGAGATGTGGCATGCAAAAAAAAGATTTAGTGTTGATATATATATATTGTAAGTCCCAATTCTATTTAGGGTTTCCCCAGTAATAATCCTTAAGTGATATTAAAGAACCCTAAATGATTAACGAAAGGGCCTAAAGAATGTAGGGAACTTCTAGGAATTGATTAAATGCAATTGAAGAATAAATAGGAGGGTAAAATGGTGAATAATCTTAGGAGATTCTTAAGAGTGATAAGGGGCTAAAATGAAAGAAATAAATTATATTTGGGGTCAAACTAGAATTAAGCAAAGTTGAGGGATGAAAACCAAATTTTTAAAAGGACGTAAAGAAAAGAATAAATATGTGTGTTGACTTTGCATTTTCATGCAAACAAGAGCAAAACCATAGAAACCAAAGAGAAATCGAGAGAAGAGAAAGAAAAGGGTGATTTTTGGCCAAGTGAAGGAGGTAAGGGGATCAAAGTGTTTTCATCCAATTTTCATCAACCAAATCAAGTTTCCAAGCCAACCTAAGGTAGATAAACAAGTTAGAGGCAAGAAATCAAGCAAATCAAGATTAGTTTTCATGTTTTTCACTTTGTTGGAATGTTGTTGGAATGATGTTTGTGTGATGTTGGAGTTGGGTTTTTTATGCGGGTTTTTGTTTATGATGTTAGTTGAGTATTTAGAGAACAAAACCAAGAGAAAATCATGTGGAGCCATGATGTTTGGTGAGCTAGGGTTGTGTTCGAGAAACGCAAAGATGGATTTGAGTTTATTTTTGATTGGAATGAGTTGTATGTTAGGTGTTTGAAGAAATGTTTGAATGAATTACCATGAAAAAATCAAAGGAAATGAACTTGGTGTATGATATGCCATGAAAGACCATAGTGAGCGGTGTAGAAATCCAATGAAATTTGAGCCTTTAAGCATGATTCCATGTGAAAAACATGTTAGAGAAACCTATAAACAAGTTAGAAATCAATTTAGTCAAGTTTTACTTAAAAGTCCATATGAAGGGCATAAGTGAATATCATATAATACTACTTCATGTATGTGTTTTAATGCATTGAACGAGTATAACTGAGTGTGAATAACATTAGGAAAAGAAGAATTGAGTTTAGGGATGAAAAATGTGAAAAATGCACCTAGATTAGTATTGAAAAAAAGGGATTTTTTTCTAGGTTTCGCCACTCGATAGTTGGAATTTTTTAGAACCATTTTACGGGTGACTTAAATGCAAGTTAGGGAGATGAATGGAACAAGAATTGAGGAAAGAAAAGCAAGAGAGAGAGCTGTGAATAGTGTTCGGCCTAAAGGGGTGCCAAAAATTTGACTTTTCGTTTCAGGCTCTAGAAAATAATTTCGAGTATATGGGGATGTTCCTAGGTGTATATAAATGAGGTTCATGAAAAAAAAAATGGAATTTTAGAGCCTTGGTTAAGTAGAAATCAAGTAGGGAAGTTTTTTTTGTGAAAAGTGCCCTTTTATGAGTTACTTGAGTTAGAATTTATTTAACAAGTTTTGGGAAATTAAATATTGTGTATTCTAAGTGAGAATATGTTATGTAGTTGAGGAGGCAGCTCAAGGAAGCCAAGGAAAAAGAAAGGAAAAGGTTTGAGCTTCCGTTGAAGAAAGCAAAGTAACTTAAGGAAGAAACCAAAGGTTGATGTACATTTGATTTGCATTTTTGCTTTTAATGATATAAATATAGTTTTCTAAAATGTTGATGATTTGGGTGTGTAATTAAATTGATGTGTTAAATTATGTTTGAATATGTATTTTGAATGGCTATATTGATTCGAATGTGAAATTGAATATCAAATGTGATTTGTTGAAAGGATTTATGGAAATATTTTTATTAAAACGAAATGGTAATTATAATAATGTATTCATTTGAAATATGAAATAAGCCTTAGTAAACCTGAGTATTGATAGGTAAAGATTAGAATTTGGCATGCCGGTAGGGTTATTATAGTATTAATGCGTCGTTGTGTTTGAAATAAAATGAAAATCATTAATTTAGGGACCATGAGAGGCACTAAGTGTCTGGTTCCAAATGATTGATTTATATATATGTAATGCAATCCAGCGGGTAGGCACCGAGTGTCCGATGCCAAAGAGCCTGTTTCCAGTCCAAGGTATCATACTAGTGTTTACAAAGGGCAATGGAAATTGATTTAGACCAATCATTAATGTATGTGTGATTTGTTTTGTTTTGTTTTGTTTTGTTTTTTTTTTTTATGTGTTTAACAAATTGGATAAGTGATTTTGAATTGAAAAGTTGTTTATTTTTATGATATGAAAATATATATATTCGAAAATTGTATATTGAAATTTAGTGTATATCCACTAAGCAAATATGCTTAACGTGTTGGAATTTCCGCGCGTAATTAGTAAATTGTGCCTGGAGGGCGAGGACTGAAGAGTAAATTCATCCGCAGCAAGTCTACCTAATCACATCCATCCTCCCATTCCTCTATCTTGATTTTGGGTAGTTATCATATTTGATTTTGTATAAAAGAATTTGTAATTTATATATGAGTGCATGCATTACATGTATATATGTATTAAATGTGGAAATTTTGTGTAGAGAACCAATTTATATATATTTTGGGATATTGTTATGTATATGGAAATTGATGAGTCAAATGAAGTTTGGTTCCAGTTGTTGATTATTGTGTTGTAGAAAAATTTTGTGTTGGAAATGAATATGATGATTTGTAACAGCTTGGGAAAGTTCAAATTTTAGGGGAAACTCTTACAGTTTTTCTGCGTAAAATAAAATGATTTAAATGTTTTGAAAAGTTTTTTGAAATTTCGTATTTTCATGTACATAATTTCAATATATGGTTTTTGAATTACGGATTTTGTAAAAAGATTATAAAGGTAGCACCCCTTGGAATCGTTTGATAAAAGGACGGGTAAGGAGGTGTTACATGCCAATTACATCCGTAATCATGATGGATGTCTTTTCAGCTGCCCGTTCAATGCATGGGTGACACGTGTCCCAGAGGGTTTCATGGGGCGTGTCATTTGAATTTTGAAAGTCTGCCTAGTTAATAAATTGCGGTGGTTCCTTATCCTTTTATCATTTTATGCAAATATCAAAAAAGAGAGAAAGAAAGAGAAAGAGAGAAAAAGAGAGAAACTCAAGCGATTTCGTATTTTCCTACAAACGTACACTCCTATGCTCGCTTTTTCAATCGGATTTCCTTTCTGATTTCGATAAGTGTTCTTGTTTCTCTTTCAAAACTTGCATTTTCTGGCATTCTTAAGGTGTTTGGATTTATTGATGAGAAATTTTGTGTTACTGGTGTTGGTCAATTTTTTAATAAACCAAATTTTAAATCTCATAAGTGCACAAATCGTTTAATTGAGTATAGCGATAAATAAGGGTCGATCCTAAAAGGAGTTTCGACTTACTTTAGTTTCAAATTTATTTAAGACCTAACTAAAGACAAGTAAATTAAATAAAGGGGTTTCGGACTTAAGATTAAACTAAACAAAATTAATGCATAAAATTGAATTAAAGAAAATTAATAATAAAAACATAGCTAGAACATTCTATCCACCACTAAACAATCCCTCAATGTGCTGAAAAGATTAATAAAGGAAATTCATGATAATGCATGATAAAAATATTCACGACAAGGTATGAGTAACTCATACTGTATAGATTCTTCCTTAGTAAATATGTAAATCGAATGATATCTACGTAGATGTATGTATTCTTAATTATAACCTCGGAGCAAATTACAATTTAGCCTACTGGTTTGAAAATAATTACAGACGGAGTCAAAGTTTACTATTAATTACAATTTAGCCTATTACCGTTAGGGAATCTCCGTTAATGTTAATTGAGACAAGAGCAAAATTGTCTTTTGATATTATTTTTAATTTTCTTTAAAAAAAAATAAAAGACCACATCTTCTCTCTCCTTCATCCCAAACCGTCTCTCTTTTCTACTTCTTCTTCCTCTTCATTCTTCTTCTTCTTCTTCTCTTCTCATTCTTCTTCTTCGAACCCAGGTTCATTTGCTTTTTACCTTCTTCTTCATCTTCTCTTCTCCTCTTCTGCTAATGATTTCCTCTTCTTCTTCTTCTTCTTCTTAATCTACGTTCAAATCGAACCCAGATCTCATCTAGATTCGTTTCGAACGAACCCACATCTGGGTTTATTGGAAATGAATCTAGATTCCTAGATTTCACCTGGGTTCGAACCCAGATGAGATCTGAAAAGGAACCTATATTTCATCTAGGTTCGAACCCAGATGAGATTTAGGTTCATTTCCAATGAATTTGGGTTCGTTTCAGAATCGAGATCTCATCTGGGTTGATTTGAAAATTATTTGTTCGTTTTTGTTTGATTTTATGCTTGGTTGGTTTTTGGTTGGATTTTCAAGTAAGTTAATGATAATTTTTTAGGTTGATAATGGTTTTCAGGGGATTTTTGGTGATGGGTAGATGATGATTTCTGAGGTTGACGATTAATGATGGTTTGATGATGATTTTTGAGGTTGATGATGGTTTTTAGAGGATTTTTGGTGGTAGATTTATTATTGATAATGTTGATGATGATTTATTGATGATATTCTGGACGGGGAAGAAGAAGAAAAGTGGATCGGCAGTTGAAGCTTTTTTTCATATTTTTTTTTTTTTGGGTTATGGAGATCCAATCTCCAGATTTGATCTCCACCATCTATCTCACTAGATGAGCGGTGGAGATCTAATCTACAGATTGGATTTTTTTATTTTTAATTTTTTTTTTCAAATTAAATAAAAATTTTAATTGTTTTTAAAATTTTTTGAAAAATTATTAAATGGTGAGGGCATTTTGGTCTTTTTGTCTATCAACGGTTAACTCTAACAGAATTTTCTAACGGCAATAGGCTAAATTGTAATTAACAGCAAACTTTGACTCCATTTGCAATTAGTTTCAAACCGGTAGGCTAAATTGTAATTTGCTCTATAACCTAGCATAATGTGTACTTAGGGTTAACAATTGAAATCCATTAAGCATTAGAAGAATATGAATATCACACAAATCCTAGAACATGATGTCTATTATAGATATCTATGAATTGATGTCCCTTAATTGGTTCATAAGCAATTGATCGTTGCCAATAAAGAATACACTCGTATGATATGCGGTTTATATGCTTATAATATAGTCCTAAAACTATGTCTCTAAAGTGATCAATCAAAGAAACAAAACAAATAGGATAAAATTAAAAAAGAGATATTAATTTCAACAAGCAAAACATAAAGCTTTATTGAAAAGATAAACAAATTGAGTTCATGTCTAAGGCTTCAAGTTTGCCTTAACTAATAAAGTAACTACATAAAAATAAAAATGAAAATAAAAAAAAAAAAACTAAAGAGAAAAGATAAAACCGGAGCCTTTAGCCTTGCCCCTCTGCTGTTTTCTCTCCTCTTTGGTGTTGTGTTCAATTGAATGGTGAAAGTGAAGGGAAAAATCGATTTAATATGAATGTGGAAACATGGATTTAAAAAATTTTTTCCAAACAAAAGCATGTATAATCGATGCTAGTAATAACAATTTAATAATTAAATTAATAAGATTGAATCTTACCTTACATAAAAATTGAATTGATCTCTTTAAATTCTTTGATTCTTCACCACCCAATCTTCCTTACTATGACTCTTCACAAAAGAAACTGTGTGTGAGCATAATCTCAAATAGTCAAATCATGAAATCTTTTCATAAAAGAAAATTTTGTAGAAATAAAAAAATAGTTTTCTTGATTTCTTTTGAGATGGGGTAATATGGTGTTTTTAATTAATGGAAGTTTTTAGTTCAAATAGCCCAAAAATTCTCTCTTGTTACTAACATAAAACACCCTTTTATAATGGTAAGTTAAGATTTTTCAATTTAACAAAAAATCCAATTTTCTATTTAAATTGAAAGATTTAGTTCATATCCAATATGGAATCAAATTCCTTATTGGCTTAAAACTCTTTACTTTTAATTTAATATAGAATCTAAATTGAAACTCATTTAATTTAATTTAATATGGAATTTAATTCCAAGTAAATTAAATGACCATTTCAATTAATTAATTAAATGATTTTTCATTAAAGTAAATGATTCTAACTCATAAATAATTTAATGATACCATTTAAAATTGAACCCATGACCTCTACAAATAATTAAATAATTAACAATTAATTAAATAATTACACATACTTAAATAATTAAATTATTTAAATAATTCGTGAACGTGTTCATAAAATTTATATGTGACACTAATAATTGGACAATCCAATTATATCCTTCCCTTTATTTTCTTATGTGGTTGTGAGCTAGCAAGGGGACCAAATGGACCTACAATTTGAGCTCCAATAATATTGGAATTACTAATTAAATTTTTTAATTAATAATTCACTATTATTAACTTTAGAGTTACTCCACTAAAAACTTAAGGTTGCACTATCAAAATTATAGATGTTTTACACAATCTGAATTTTTAGTGTTCATTGATTTAATCATTTCACATGGTTCGATCCTCCACGAGTAGTTTATAATTAGAGCCAAGCCATCCAAATCTATTAAACATTTCTAATTATATATTATTCCATTAAGTACTATTGATTCTTTAATGAACAATATATCCATAACGACTTATGAATTTATCTTTCCGCTTACTTGCAAACAAAAAGTCGAGCGCTCTTATTGTTCAAGACCTGAGTCAACACTTAAGCGCAGGGGACGTCCCACACAGTGCGAGGGGCATACATGACTTCTAATCCTCACACGGGCATGTGTGGTGTGTTTGGCACTCAGATATGGCATGCTCGGCCCTCAAAAAGAATGCCAAGCCGCTGTAAGCATAGGGGCATACCGTACGGTGCGAGGTGCGTACAGGACTTTTAAACCTCACACCAGCATGCGTGGCGCGTTTAGCACTCAGACATGGTGTGCTCGGCCCTCGGAAAGAATGCCAAGCCCCTGTAATGCTGGGGGCGTGCCGCACGATGCGAGGGGCATACATGACCTCTAAACCTCACACGGGTGTGTGTGGCGCTTTTGACACTCAAACATGGTGTGCTAGGTGCTCGAAAATAATGCTAAGCCCCTGTAAGCGTTGGGGCGTGCTGCATGGTGCGAAGGGCACACAGGACCTTCAATCGTCACATGGCCATGTATGACGTGTTTGGCACTCAGATATAGCGTGCTCGGCCCTCGAAAATAATGTCAAGCCCTTATAAGCACTAGGGGCGTACCGCATGATGCAAGGGGCGTACAGGACCTCTAATCCTCACACAGGCATGTTTGGGGCGTTTGACACTCAGATATGGCATGCTCGGCCCTCGAAAATAATGCCAAGCCCCTGTAAACCCTAGGGCATGCTGCACGGTGCAAGGGGTGTACAAGACCTCTAAACCTCACATGGGCGAGCGTGGTGTGTTTAGCACTCAGACATGATGTGCTCGACCCTTGGAAAGAATGCCAAGCCCTTATAAGCGCATAAGGCGTGCCGCACGGTACAAGGGGCATACAGGACCTCTAAACCTCACACGGGCATGCGTGGCACGTTTAATACTCAGATATGGTGGGCTCGACCATCGGAAAGAATGCTAAGCCCCTGTAAGAGTAGGGGGGGCATGTCGTACGGTGCGAGAGGCATACAGAACCTCTAAACCTCACACGGGCATGCATGGCGCGTTCAGCACTCAGATATGGTATGCTTGGCCCTCAGAAAGAATGTCAAGCCCCTGTAAGTGTTGGTGCGTGCCACACAGTGTGAGGGGCGTGCAGGACCTCTAAACCTCACACAGGCGTGTGTGGCGTGTTTGACACTCATATATAGGGCGCTTGGCCCTTGAAAATAACACCAAGCCCTTGTAAGCATAGGGGCATACCGCACGATGCGAGGGGCGTGTAGGACCTCTAATCTTCATACGGGCTTGTGTGGTGCGTTTGGCACTCAGATATGGGGTGCTCGACCCTTAGAAAGAATGTTAAGCTGCTGTAAGCGTAGGGGCGTTCCGTACGGTGCGAGGGGTGTGCTGGACTTACAAACCTCACACAAGCGTGTGTAGCGCGTTCGGCATTTAGACATGGTGTGCTTAGACCTCAAAAAGAATGCCAAGCCTCTGTAAGCACTGGGTGCTTGCCGGACGGTGCGAGGGGCGTACAACACCTCTAAATCTCACACGGACGTACGTGGCGTGTTTGCACATAGACATGGTGTGCTCGACCCTCGGAAAGAATTCCAAGCCCCGTAAGCGCGAGGGGTGTCCCGCACAGTGCGAGGGGCATACAAGACATCTAATCCTCACACGGACGTGTGTGGCGCGTTTCGCACATAGACATGGTGTGCTTAACCCTCGGAAAGAATGTTAAGCCCTTATAACCTTAGGGGGTGTACCGCACGGTACAAGGGGCATACAGGACCTCTAAACCTCGCACGGGCATGCGTGGCGTGTTTGGTACATAGACACGGTGTGCTCGGCCCTCGAAAAGAATGCCAAGCCCCTATAACCACAGAGGGCGTGTCGTACGATGTGAGTGGCGTATAGGACCTCTAAACATTACACGGGCGTGCATGACATGTTTTGCACTCAAATATGGTGTGATCGGCCCTCGGAAAGAAAGCCAAGCCCCTGTAAGGGCAGGGGCGTGCCACAAGGTGCGAGGGGCGTATAGGACCTCTATTTCTCACACGCGTGGGTGGTGTGTTTAGCATTCAGATGTGGTGTGCTTGGCCCTCGAAAAGAGTGCCAAACGCCTGTAAGCGCAAGGGCAGTGCCGCGCGGTGTGATTGGGGTATAGGACCTCTAAACCTCACATGGATGTATGTGGCACGTTTGGCACTCAGATATGATGTATGCGACCCTCAAAAATAATGCCAACCCTTCAAATATGGTGTGCTGCATAGTGTGAGGAGCGTACAGGACCTCTAAACCTCACTCGGGCATGTGTGATGCGTTTGGAACTTAGATATGGTGTACTCGGCCCTCGAAAAAAATTACAAGGCCCTAGAAGCGCAAGGGAGTGCCGCACTGTACGAGTGACGTACAGGACCTTTAAGCCGCGCATGGGCATGTGTGGCATGTTTGGCACTCATATATGGTGTGCTCGGCCCTCGGAAAGAATGCCAAGCCCAAGGCGCAGGTGGCGTGCCGCACAGTGCAAAGGGCGTACAAGATCTCTAAGCCGAACACGGGAGTGCATGGTGCGTTTGGCACTCACATATAGTGTGCTCGACCCTCGAAAATAATGCCAAGCCCATGTAAGCACTAGGGGTGTGCCGTAAGGTGCAAGGGGTGTACGGGACCTCTAGACCTCACACGGGCGTGCGTGGAGCGTTTGGCACTCAGATATGGTGTGCTCAGCCCTCGAAAAGAATGCTAGGCACTTGTAAGTGTCGGGAACGTGTCGCACGGTGCGATAGGCATACAGGAGCTCTAAACCTTACTTGGGAATGCCTAGCACACATGATTTGTAAACCTCACACGGGCGTGTGTGGCGCATTTGACACTCAGATGTGGTGTGGCCGTCCCTCGGAAAGAATGCCAAGCCCTTGTAAGCGCAGGGGGTGTCATACGATACGAGGGGCTTACAGGACCTCTAAACCTCACACAGGTGTGTGTGGCGCATTTGGCACTTAAATATGGGGTGCTCGACCCTAAAAAATAATGGCAAGTCCCTATAAGTGCAGGGGGTGTGTCGTACAGTACGAGGGCTGTACAGGATGTCTAATCCTCACACGAGCATGTGTGGCACGTTTGGCATTTAGATATGGCGTGCTCGGCCCTCGAAAATAATGCCAAGCCGCTAGCACAGGTGGCGTGTCACACGATGTGAGGGGCGTACAGGACCCCTAAACCGCACACGAGTGCGTGCGTGGCGCATTTGGCACTGAGACATGGTGTGCTTGGCACTCGGAAAGAATGCTAAGCCCTTGTAAGCACTGACGGCATGTTGTATGGTTCGGGGGGTGTATAGGACCTCTAAACCTCACACGGCGTGTGTGGCGCGTTTGGCACTCAGACATTGTGTGCTCGGCCATCAGAAATAATGCTAAGCCCCTATAAACGCTGGGGGTGTGCCGCACGGTTTGAGGGGCGTACAGGACCTTTGATCTTCACACGGGCGCGTTTGGCACTCAATTATGGCGTGTTCGGCGCTTGAAAATAATGCCAAGCCCCTGTAAGCCCTTGGGAGGTGCCGCACGGTGCGAGAGGTGTACCGGACCTCTAAACCTCACAGGGGCATGCATGAAAAGAATTATAAGCCCTTTTAACCGTAAGAGGCGTGCTGCAAGGTACGACGGGCGTACAGGATCTCTAAACTTCCTATGGGTATACGTTGCGCACTTGGCACTCTAATATAGTGCGCTCTGCCCTCGAAAAGAATGCGAAGCCCTTGTAAGCGTAGGGGACATGGTGCACGGTGCAGGGGGCATATAGGACCACTAAACCTCACACAGGTGTACGTGGCGTGTTTGGCACTCTTATATGGTGTGCTCAGCCCTTGGAAAGATTACCAAGCCCTTGTAAGCATAAAGGGCGTGTCGAACGGTGCGAGGGGTGTACAGGACCTCTAAACCTCATGCGGGCGTGTGTGGCGCGTTTGGCACTCAGATATGGTGTGCTTAGCCCTCGAAAATGATACCATGCTCCTGTAAGCGCAAGGGGCATGCCGTGTGGAGGAAGGGGCGAATGGGAGCTCTAACGCTCACACTAAAGTGCGTGGTGTGTTTAGCACTCAGATATGGTGTGTTCAGCCCTCAAAAAGAATGCTAAGTCCTTGTAAGCATAAGGGGTGTGTCGCACGGTGCGTGGGGCACACAGGACCTCTAAACCTCGTACGGGCGTACATGTCACGTTTGGCACAAAGACATGGTATGCTCGGCCCCTGGAAAGAATGCTAAGCCCCTGTAAGTGTAGGGGGCGTGCCGCACAGTGCGAGAGTCGTACAAGATCTCTAAACCTAACACGGGCGTGTGTGGCGCATTTGACACTCAGATATTATGTCTTCAGCCTTCGAAAATAATGCCAAGCCCCTCTACGCGCAAGGGGCATGCCGCACGGTGTGAAGGGTGAATAGGACCTCTAATCCTCACACGGCATGTGTGGTGCGTTTGGCACTCAGTTATGGTGTGTTTGGCCCTCGGAAAGAATGTCAAGCCCCTGTAAGCGTAGTGAGGGTGCCGCACGGTACAAAGGGCGTATAGGACCTCCAAACATCACACGGGTGTGCGTGGCACGTTTGGCACTCAGGTATGGTGTGCTCGACCCTCGGAAAGAATGCTAAGCCTTTGTAAGTGAAGGGCGTGTGCTACACGGTACGAGGGGCGTACGGGACCTCTAAACCTCACACGGACGTGCGTGGCACATTTGGCACTCAGGTATGGTGTGCTCGGCCCTCGGAAAGAATGCCAAGCCCCTATAAGTGCATACGCCGTGTCGCATGGTTCGAGGGGCGTAGAGGACCTCTAATTCTCACACGGGCGTTTTTGGCACTCAAATATGGCGTGTTCGACCCTCGAACAGAATGCCAAACCCCTGTAAGCGCAGAGGGCAAGCCGTACGGTGCGAGGGGCATACAGGACCTCTAAACCTCACACGGGCATGTGTGGTGCGTTTGACATTCAGATGTGGTGTGCTCAACCCTTGGAAAAAATACAAAGCACATGGAAGTGCAGGTGGCATGCCGTACGGTGCAAGGGGCATACATGACCTTTGATCCTCACATTGGCGTGTGTGCCGTGTTTGGCGCTTAGATATGGCATGCTCAACCCTCGAAAATACTGCCAAGCCCTTGTAAGCCCTAAGGACGTGCCGCACGGTGCTAGGGGGGTACAAGATCTCTAAACCTCACATGGGCGTGCATGGCGCGTTTGTCACTCAGACATGGTGTGTTCGACCCTCGAAAAGAATTATAATCCCTTGTAAGCGAAGGGGCGTGCCGCACGGTGCGAGGTGCGTACAGGACCTCTAAACCTCACACGGGCGTGCGTGGCGCGTTTAGCACTCAAAAATGATGTGCTCGGCCCTCGGAAAGAATGCCAAGCCCCTGTAGGCGCAAGAGGCATGCCACATGTGCGTGGGCGTACAGGACCTCTAAACCTCACGCGGGCATGTGTGGCGTGTTTGGCACTCAGATATGGTGTGCTCAGCCCTCGAAAATAATACCAAACCCCATTAAGCGCAAGGGGTGTATCGTACGGTGTGAGGGGCGAACAAGACCTCTAATCCTCACACGAGTGTGTGTGGTGCGTTTGGCACTCAGATATGGTATGTTCGGCCCTCGGAAAAAATGCTAAGCCCTTGTAAGTATAGGGGGCATGTCGCACGGTGCGTGGGGCGTTCAGGACTTCTAAACCTCTCACGGGCGTGCGCGCCGCATTTGGCACATGGGTATGGTATGCTCGACCCTTGGAAAGAATGCCAAGCCCCTGTAAGTACAAAGGGCATGCCGCATGGTGGGATGGGCGTACAGGACCTCTAAACCTTGATGTGCTCGGTCCTCAGAAAGAATGCCAAGCCCTTGTAAGTGTGGGCGACGTGCCGCACGGTGCGAGAGGGGTATAGGACCTCGAAACGTAACACGGGCATGTACGGCGCGTTTGACATACAAATATGGTGTGGTCGGCCCTCAAAAATAATTGTAGGCCCCTGCAAGCATAGGGGCCGTGTCGCATGGTGCGAGGGGCAAACAGGACCTGTAATCCTCACACGGGTGTGTATGGCGCATTTGGCACTAAGATATGGTATGCTTGACACTAAAAAAGAATGCCAAGCCCCTGTAAGCGTAGTGGGCATGCCGCACGGTGCGAGGGGCGTACAAGGCCTCTAAACCTCACACGGGCTGCGTGGCACGTTTGGCACATAGACATGGTATGCTCGGTTTTCGAAACGAATGCCAAGCCCTTGTAAGCGCAAGGGGCACGCCGTACAGTGTGAGGGGCGTATAGGACCTCTAAACCTTGGTGTGCTCGGCCCTCGGAAAGAATGCTAAGCTTCTGTAAGTGTAGGGGGCGTGCCGCACGATGCGAGGGGTGTACATGACCTCTAAACCTCACACGGGCTTGCATGGCGCGTTTGGCACTCAGATATGGTGTGCTCATCCCTCAGAAAGAATGTTAAGCCTTCGTAAGCGAATGGGGCGTGTTGTATAATGCGAGGGGCATACAGGACCTCTAAACCTCACACGGGCTTGCATGGGACATTTGGCACTCAGGTATGGTGTGCTCAGCCCTTAGAAGGAATGCCAAGACCCTCTAAGTGTAGGGGCCGTGTCGCACGGTACGAGGAGCATAGAGGAGCTCTAATTCTCACACCAACGTGTGTGGAGCGTTTGGCTTTCAAATATGGCTTGCTCGGCCCTCAAACAGAATGCCAAACCCCTGTAAGCGCAGGGGACGTGCCGCACGATTTGAGTGGCATACAGGACCTCTTATCTGTTAGGGTTTGTACCCTAAGAGCTTGTAAGTTGTAAACATTTAAATAAATAATAAATAAATAAAATTTATTTTATTCAAATTAATGTGCATTTATAAAATGTTTGCTTCATACGAATATCATGTAATATCTATGATTACTTATGTAGTCTCAAATTTAAGTATGTAAGTGTCATATACAAGAGGATTTAGTTTGAGATTAGTAATCTAGAGAGTCCATAGAAAGCAAACAAAGATGGGTACTTTGTTTGTGGTAAATCTACAGCTGCGGTCCATTTCGTATTTGATACGATGATCTTATCCGGGATTGTTTATATGCTGATATGAAAATGGAGACACTTATATAATAGAGATTATATAGGATTGGACCACGATAAAAATGAATTTTTTATTAATATCCGTTAAACAAAGAAATTCTTATTTATCGACTAGATGATCATATATGGATTGATCTTAATCTTGAGTGTTTTATGGACTCCTATTTGTTGGGTCATGTCTTTTGATTTACATGGGTGAGACTGTTATAGATATGCAGTCAATAAGTTTCGTACTTTGGAGATGTGATTTAATAAGTGATTAGGAACATTCTACACAATAGTGGAATCCACTCATTCTTGCAAGAAGTAGATGAGTAGTTCCCATAAGTGTTGATTCAGGTCTTGAACAATAAGAGCACTCGACTTTCTGTTTACGAGTAAACGGAAAGATAAATTCATAAGTTGTTATGGATATATTGTTCATTAGAGAATTAATGGCATTTAATGGAACGAGATATAATTAGAGCGGTATAACGAATTTTAATAACCTAGCTCTAATTATGAACTACTCGTGGAGGATCGAATCATATGAAGTGATTAAATCGATGGACACTGAAAATTTAGATTGTGTAAAACATCTACAATTTTGAGAGTGCAATCTTAAGTTTTTAGTGGAATAACTCTAAGGTTAATGATAATGAATTATTAATTAAAGAGTTTATTTAATAATTCCAATATTATTGGAGCTCAAATTATAGGTCCATTTGGTCCCTTTGCTAGCTCACAATCACATAAAGAAACAAATTGAAGAATATAATTGGATTGTCCAATTATAAGTGTCCATATAAATTATGGACACATTCACAAATTATTTAAATAATTTGATTATTTAAATATTTATGATTATTTAATTAATGATTAATTATTTAATTATTTGTAGAGGTTATGAGTTCAATTCTAAATGATGTCATTAAATTAATTATGATTTAGAATCATTTAATTTAATGAAAAATTTAATTAATTAATGGAAATAATAATTTTAATTGGAATAAGATTCCATTTAAATTATATTAAAATAGTTTTAATTTAATAGGAATTAGATTCCATTTTAAATTAAAAGAATAGAATTCTAAGTCAATAAGGAATTTGATTTCATATTGGATATGAATTAAGTTTTTCAATTTAAATAAGAATTTGAATTCTTTGTTAAATAGGAAGAGCCCTAGTTTACCAATATAAAAAAAATGTTTTATGATTGGTAATAGCGGTGGTAGAGAGAATTTTTGGCTATTTGAACCAAAAATTTCAATTGATTAAAAATCACCAAATAACCATCTACTTCAAAAGAATCTTCAAAAGATTGTGCCCACACACAGTTTCTTTTGTGAAGAGTTATAGCAATGAAAATCAGGTGGTGAAGAATCTGCGAATTAAAAGGGATCAATTCAATCTTCATGTAATGTAAGATTCGATCTTATTAATTTAATTATTGAATCGTTATTACGAGCATTGATCGGACATGTTTTGTTTGAAAATTTTTTAAAATCCACGTTTCCGCGTAAGAATTAAAATCGATTTTCTCCCTTCAATTGGTATCAGAGCCCCGTTTCACTAGTTCAATAATTGATTCAATAATGATTGAATTTTTCTTTTGATTATGATTCTTTATATATCATAAAGTAGGCACAAATTATTGTTTGATGTGCATATTTTATATTCATGTTTGATGAATTGGGTTTGCATGGATTGATCGTTAATTATATGGTTCTTTGGCTAATTTAATTTGATTAATTTGTAAGCTGTTTGTGGCGATTTAATTTCATTGTAATAATAGATTAAGGATTTTATTTTTTGTCGAAGAATTAAACGCGAAAAATGACGCTGACACGGGATGGAGTTTGGGCTAAAGTTGCGATTAAATACGGAATCGGTTTAAGAAAAATTCATGTGCGTTCAGTGCAAAAGTTGCACGTAGTTAGATGTGTGCATAGGATGCGCATCACGCATAAATAAATTGAACCAGTTTCTTTGAGGCCGTTTGGTTTTTTTCAGTGCAACTAAAAGTGTGCATTGGATGTGCAAGAATGCACTAACCACGAACTGGTGTGGCTGGACTGCAGTGCACTGGTTGTGCTGGTGCGGCTACTGCGCTGGTGCGGCTGGTCCCTGGTGCACTGGTTCACTGCGCAATGGGACTGGTTGTGCCTGTGCAGTTGGACAGCAGTGTGCAGGTCTGGGGACTGGTTGCGCTTTTGCAGCTGGACAACAGTGCACAGGTCTAAGGACTGGTTGCGTTTGTGCTGTATGGTGTAGTTGTATGAACTGGTTTTGAACCAGTTTTGGTGTGCGATTAGAAAACTAGTGGAAATGGCACCGACAAGATGATAACTTGCTGGATTGACGCATGTGATGCAAGACCATAAAGTTACACCATGTGTGCGTGCAGTGGGCTGCATGTGAGAATGCATGCACGGAGTGTGCATGAGTGATGCACACCAAGTGCAGCAGCCTGCATGCACTAGGTGGCAAGTTGTAGGTGCCACTTGGCAGCCAAAAGGCAGGACTGTTTCCGAACAATCCCAAACGCAGTCCGTTTTCAAATTTTCTCAAGTTTCAAGTTTTCGTTTTCAATCGTAAAATTTATAGAAAATTATCCACTCGTTTGGATAATTTGTGATGGCTTTAAAATCAAGAAATGGGCTTGTAACCAAATCCATTTGATGAAGGTTCTTGATAATTAAATTAGATTTAATTATAAGTCTTAAAGAGCTCATCAAGACCACGAAGACCATAAAGTCCTTAAAGACTACAAGTGAAGGTTAAGGAATGCCTTGGTTAATTTTGTAATATCTAAAATTAGTTTTAGGTCATTAAAACCAAAGAACCCGGTCAATCACATGTTATTTATTTTAATTGTTTATCATGTGATGATTGAATAATTTGTTGATAACATGATCATGCATAAAATATGTCATATAGAATAGAAAGTGCCTACTCGTTGCATTATAACATGACATACATACATGTATTATTATTTATTTTTTCTATTAAATAGTTTATTAGTTAAAATAGAGATAATAATGCATTAAATACTAATTTCATAATTTGTTAGCATTTTAGTTGAAAATCATAGGTTCACAAATTAGAAATATATAATTAGTTTTAATGTGATTAAAATAAATATATTTCAAATAATTGGTATTTATAATATGGATTAGATTTTAAGAGTTAAAATTGGGTAATCTCACATTAAATCTAATCTTCATAATTAAAGAGTTTAGATTATATAGATTAGATTTTTCATAATAAATTAGATTTTTAATAATTAAAAATCTGATAATTTATTAGGTGTTAATAGGATGATGATTCTAGTAGCATTCTGATTCCTAGTAACTTAGATTATACTTGTTAGCCGTTAATAATCTAAGATGATGACTAGGAATATTAAATAGAAAACCATAATCTTAAAATAGTGAGTGGGAGAGGGATATATGACAATATATCCCATGGTCTCCATCGTTAGTTCAACACCGTGAGATTTGAATGACGTCTCGAGACGGCTTTGTTTTTGTCCCCCTAAGGGTGGTGTCCATTTGGGTTAATACCAAGGTTGACTTCCTAACGGATAGGATTTCTGGATGTATTTTGAGATTGACCTACCCTAAGGCTGGCAATTCTCAAGTTAAGTCCGAGAGATCTGAAATAATGTGTTACATTCATAAAGAAATAAATTAATTAGTTAGTTTATTCCTTGACCAAAATAAGTGGTAGTCAAATAATATAGGAATAAGAGTTATTCTGTTATATTATTTGACTGAGATTTTCTCAATCTAACATAAAAATATTTGAACTACCCTAAGGTGACATTTATTTGTGACATGTTAGATTATCGTGGCATAGTAATTTATTTTAGGGTATTTCCGATTCATTATTCATGTATCATGCATCATGTTTAATTTTATGCTAAAATTTATAATATTCATATGAAGCATTTTTGAATAAAATATTTTGTTTATTTATTTCAGCAATGTCGTCACCTTAATTATCATACTTGCCAATGATAAATTAAATGGGGATAACTATGTTAAATGGATAAATAATATGAACACCATTATGGTTTGTGAGAATCTAAAATTTGTCTTGACGGAGGAGTGTCCTCCTGTGCCACCTGCAAATGCCATGCGTAATGAACGCAAAACCTACCAAAATTGGTTTAAGGCTGATGAAAAGGCTCGTTGCTACCTATTAGCAGGAATGTCCGAGGTGCTTGCTAAGAAGCATGAGGCAATGACTACAGCATCTCAGATGATGGAGTCATTACAAGGGATGTTTGGGCAACCTTTTCAGCAGCAGCGACATGAAGCTGTTTGTGCTGCTATGACTACTAAGATGAAGGAAGGGACATCAGTTCGAGAGCATGTCTTGAACATGATGACCTATTTTAATACAGCTGAAACTCATGGTGGGGTAATTGATGAGCCTTGCCAAGTGAGCATGATACTGTAAACTCTCCCAAAAAGTTTTATGCAGTTCAAGAGCAATTATGTTACGAACAAGCTGCAGTATAATATTACACAATTGCTCAATAAACTCATTACTTATGAGTCTATGAATAAGAACAAGATTAAGTCTGGTGAAGCAAATGTTGCTGAAACTTCCACCTCTAATAAAAAAAAAAAGGAAAAGGACCACTAGTAAGGCTAAGACAAAGACTAAGAAATAGGCTACCCAAAAGAAGAAGCAAAAGAGCTCTAAGGCTTCCAAACCCAAAGGAAAATGTTTTCATTGTGATGTGGAAGGTCATTGGAAGAGGAACCATCTAAAGTACCTTAAAGAGCTTAAGAACAAAAAGAAAATGAAAGGTAAATATGATATACTTGTCATTGAATCTTGTTTAGTGGAGAATGAGTTATTTACCTGGATAATTGATTTAGGAGCCGCTAATCATGTTTGTTCTTCTTTACAGTTGATTGATTCTTGGAGGGAGCTTGATGAGGGCGAGTTTACCATGCGAGTTGGCACTGGGGATGTCGTTTCAGCCAGAGCAGTGGAAGAAGTTAGACTTCAATTTTCAAATAGTTGTTTTATTGTTTTGAACAATGTTTATTATATTCTGAATTTTAGAAGAAATTTGATTTCGGTTTCTAGATTATTGGAACATAATTATTCAATTTTTTTTAGTAATAAAGATGTTATTATTTCTAGAAATGGTTTGAATATTTGTTCCGGAATATTAGAAAACAATATTTCCATGTTAAGATCTTTAACACGTAATTCACTAGTCAATGTTGAATTGTTTAAAGTTGAAAAACCTAAAGTAAAGCGACAAAAGATTTCTCCTAATGATGATACCTATCTTTGGCATCTAATGGCATCTAAGACTTGGACATATTAATCTTGACAGAATAGACAGACTAGTAAAGAGCAAAAGTGAGTTAAAGATCGGCACTTTAACTGTTTGTGAATCCTGTTTAGAAGGTAAAATGACTAAGAGACCTTTTAAGACAAAAGGTTATAGAGTCAAAGAACCGCTAGAGCTTATACATTCGGATGTATGTGGTCCAATGAATGTTAAAGCTAAAAGTGGTTATGAATATTTCGTCACTTTCATTGATGATTATTTTAGATATGGGTATGTTTACCTAATGCAACGAAAGTCTGAAACTTTTGAAAAGTTCAAAGAGTTTAAAGCTGAAGTTGAAAATCAATTAGGTAAAACATTGAAAGCTCTACGATCAAATTGTGGAGGAGAGTACCTTGATACAGAGTTCAAGGATTACTTGATTGAGAATGAAATTATATCCCAACTCACAGCTCCTGGAACACCGAAGCAAAATGGTGTTGCGGAAAGGAGAAATCGTACCGTGCAGAAAATGATGAGGTTTATGATTAGTTTCTCATCTTTAAATAGTTCTTTCTGGGGATATGCATTGCAAACTGCAATATATATCTTGAATGTAGTTCCTTCCAAGTCTATTCCTAAAACACTTTTCGCATATGGGGGTGTCCAGCACATTTGCTGAAAAATAAGACTGGAAAGCTGGAACCACGTTCACAAGTTTGCCTATTCATAGGCTACTCTAGAGAAACTAGAGGCGGATACTTTTATGATCCTCAAGATAACAAAGTAATTGTATCGACAAATGCTACGTTTCTTGAAGATAATTACATAAAAGAACATAAACCTCGAAGTAAGATTGTACTCGAGGAGTTATTGTCTAGTTCGACTAATATCCAATCAACAATAGTTGTTGATAATAACATAGTTAAAACCACGTCTAAGCGTCAGACAGACATCCATCAGAATCATCTACCACCTCATCGTAGTGAAAGGGTTATAAGACAACGAATTCGCTACAAAAAAATCGGAGAGGCACAGATTGCTATCTCTGATGAGTGTGTAGATGATCCATTGACATATCATGATGCAATGGAAGATTCTGATAAGGAAGAATGACTTAAAGCTATGAATCTCGAGATAGAGTATATGTACTCAAACTCAGTCTGGGAACTTGTGGTATAACCAAATGGGGTAAAACTCATAGGTTGCAAATGTATCTACAAGAGGAAGAGATGAGTGGATGGGAAGGTGGAGACCTTCAAAGCTAGGCTAGTGGCAAAAGGTTATACTCAAAAAGAGGGAGTTGATTATGAAAAAAACTTTCTCACCAGTAGCCATGCTTAAGTCCATTCGTATTCTTCTATCATAGCTGCATGTCTCGATTACAAGATATGGCAAATGGATGTCAAGACTGCATTCTTAAATGGTAATCTTGATGAAAGCATCCATATGGTGCAATCAGAGGGATTCGTGATCCAAGGTCAAGAGCAAAAGTTTTGCAAATTGCAAAGGTTTATTTATGGACTTAAGCAAGCTTCTCAATCTTGGAACATTAGATTTGATACTTCGATCAAATCTTATGGTTTTGAGCAAAATGTCGATGAACCTTGTGTATACAAGTGTATCATCGGTAAGAAAGTGGTTTTCCTCGTACTTTATGTTGATGATATTCTACTAATTGGGAATGATGTAGGAGCATTATCTGATGTAAAGAACTGACTTGCTAACCAATTCCAAATGAAAGATTTGGGAGACGCTAGTTATGTTCTTGGGATCCAAATCATATGAGATCGTAAGAACAAACTGTTAGCATTGTCTTAAGCATCATCTTAAGCATCATACATTGATAAGATCCTTGTACGTTATTCGATGCAAAATTCCAAGAAAGGTTATTTACCTTCTCGACATGGAGTTCACTTGTCTAAGGAATAATGTCCTAAGACACCTCAAGAAGTTGAGGATATGAGATGAATTCTCTATGCCTTTACAGTAGGCAGTCTCATGTATGGTATGCTGTAACACCCACTACCCGCCCTTTCACCAGACGACTCTAAAGGGGCACTACAGTCATATCTCTTTTTACAAAATCTTTAATTATAAAACCATATATTCTTCTATTCTACATCAAAATACGAAATTTCAAAATCATTTTACAAAACCTTTCAAACATTTATTTTACGCGGAAAAACTGTCAGAGTTTCCCCTGAAATTTGAACTTTCCAACCTGTTACAAATCATCATATTCATATCAAAAGCATTTCTTCCACAAACATATTCTGAATTGGAATCAAACTCCGTTTGGCTCATCATTTTCTGTAAACAAACATTATCTCACAATATATACACAACTTGATTTTTCTTTACCAGAAACAACATTTTAAATACAAATACATAAATATATGCGCATAAATGCAATTTGAAACTTTTATATACAAAAACAAAGATAATATATATACCCAAAAATAAATATGGAATGATAGATGTGACTGTATCAGCTCACTGCAGATGTGCTTTTTCTTCAATCTTTGCCCTTCCGATGCAATCTACTACCTACGCGTGAAAATTCCAACGCGCTAAGCATATTTGCTTAGTGGGTGTACACCAAACTCAGTATTTATATTTTCACACAATCAGTTTATAAAATTAATAACAAAATATCACAATTTATCAATAATTCAAGTTAATATCCAAAAGAAATTAAAAACGATACATTAATAAAAAATAATTCTCATAATAACTTTCAATGCTCCTAATAAACACAAGCACGATACCATGGACTGTTAGACGGGTTTCCGGCATCGGACACTCGGTGACTACCCGTCGGACTATCAGAGAATCATGTATATTCGGGGCCGGACACTCGGTGCCTCTCATAACCTCCGAATTAACATTCACTATCAGAATCGGTCGGTACATAATCAAACGGCACAGTACTGCTAAATGACCCTAATGGCATGCCACTCTCATCCCCACCTATTTGTGTCAAAGCTTATTAGGGCTTGAATAACAATTTATTTTCAAAATTCGTTGGGTTGGTTTCGTTTAAACTTTAGGTTTCTAATTAGTTTTCAAATAGAAATCTGGCAGCATAACGGCTGCATTTCGGAGGTTTCCAGAAAACCTGAAAATATGCAATAACACTTCAAAATATCTCGTTAATTCAACCCAACTTCATTTTCCCACAATCACACAAATCAATTTTCAAATTCACCATTTCGTTTTTGTCACAACCATAGAAATCTCATCAATTATCACAATTCAAAATAGTATATTTAATCAGACACATATCAAAATATTCACAAACAATATTTCAAAGCATCAAAGTATTCAAAAATCGATAATATTTCATTTATAAAAACAAATTGAATAAAGTGTACACCAACCTTTTTGCCACTTTTTGATTTCGATTTATTCTCCAACGGAAGCTCACATTTTCTCCTTTCCTTTTCTTTGGCTTCCGTGAGCTACCTCATCTCCTAGATTTTCAAGAATACATAGATACTCAATAAAGGCTCATTCCATAAATTAAAATGCATGATTTACTAATCCTATTTGATCCAACTATTTCCAAATCGCACCAAGCTCCATTAAAATCTATTTGACCTTTTCAAATTTAATCTCCCAGTTTTCTAAGCTCCCAATATACATAAATCCACTTATTTTTCAACTCATTTTTACTCAAAACTATCCAACAATTAAATCAAAATAAAATCCATCTCGAACCAATTTTATCACCAACAAAATCATCAATCTCAAACTCAAACAACTCACCCCTATTCCTTTTCACGTTAATGTCATTTTGAGTTAGTTTTGGGGTGATTTTGGATTGATTTTGGTGACAGAGTTGGATTGATTTCTGGTTAATTTTCTTCCTCCTTCTTCTCCTTTCTTTCTCTTTCTCTTTCCCTCTCTGCTTCGCCATGACTTGCAGCTGGTTTCGTCGTCGATCGGGGTCGGTTCCGCTGCCGGTTCTGCACTTTTGAAGACTAGTTTCGAGCTGAAATCAAGCTCGATTGAAGCTGGTTATGGCATGGTTCGAACGGGTTTTGTGCGCGGGTTTTGCAGTGGTCGGACGGCAGCTCGTCGCCGTCTTCTTCCGCTCCGATCAGAGCTGTTCGCGCTGGAGTTCTATTCGGTTTTGGCATCGCGCATGCGGTCTGCTTCGGTCGTCACTCAGCTCTGCTTCGGGTTGGTTTACGTGCTGGTTGGTGAGGTCGGTGATGGTCGGTCGGCAATGGTTGGTTTACGGTGAGTTTGGCAGCTTCTTCTTTCTTCTTATTCTTCTTTTTTCTTCTTATTCTTTCTTCTTTTCTTCTTTTGTTTTGACGAGTTGACTGGGTCTGTTTTTGTGAGTCAACAAAAATGTTTTTGGCTTCTATTTTCCTCCCCAAAACAATTTTAAATATGACGGTTACGTCCTGAGAAAATATCGGTCTCTTCTCTTAGCTTTTAACTAAATTTTACTTTGACCACAATTATTAAACTTATCTTCAATTTAATCCCTCATCTCATTAATAATAACAATAATAATGACAATAATATTCATGCATATAAAATTAGGGGTGTTACATATGCTATGCATGAGACCTGACATATGTTATTCAGTGGGAGTAGTCAGTCGTTATCAATCTAATCCAAGATTGGATCATTGGGTGGTAGTAAAATGTATTTTCAAGTATCTTCGGAGAACAAGAAACTATATGCTAGTATATTCTGGTGAGAATTTGATTCCAACAGGATATATAGATTCTGATTTTCAGTCGGATAAAGATTTTAGAAAATCCACATCTGGGTCAGAATTCACCCTAGGTGGTGGGGCCATAGTATAGAGGCAATGTGTCGGTGATGAAAATAGTTTTACAGGACAACCATACTAATATGTTTACAAAGACCTTAATGGTTAAAGTGTTTGACGATCATTTAAAAGGTCGAAGATTACGAGATATGTCTTATTTGCTCTAGGGCAAGTGGGAAATTGTTAGGGTTTGTGCCATCAGAGCTTGTAAGTTGTAAACGTTTAAATAAATAATAAATAAATAAAATTTATTTTATTCAAATTAATGTGCATTTATGAAATGTTTGTTTCATGCGAATATCAAGTAACATCTATAATTACTTATGTAGTCTCAAATTAAGTATGTAAGTGTCATATACAAGAGGATTTAGTTTGAGATTAGTAATCTAAAGAGTCCGTAAAAAGCAAACAAAGTTGGGTACTTTGTTTGTGGTAAATCTACAGCTGCGGTCTATTTCGTATTTGATACGGTGATCTTTTCCGGGATTGTTCATATGGTGATATGAAAATGGAGGCACTTATATAATAGAGATTATATAGGACTGGACCACGATAAAAATGAATTTTTATTAATATCTGTTAAACAAAGAAATTCTTATTTATCGACTAGATGATCATATATGGATTGATCTTAATCCTGAGTGTTTTATGGACTCTTATTTGTTGGGTCATGTCTTTTGATTTACATGGGTGAGACTGTTATAGATTTACGGTCAATAAGCTTCGTACTTTGGAGATGTGATTTAATAAGTGGCTCGGAATATTCTACACAATAATGGAATCCACTCATTCTAGCAAGAAGTAGATGAGTAGTTCCCTTAAGCATTGATTTAGGTTTTGAACAATAAGAGCGCTCAACTTTCTGTTTACGAGTAAACGGAAAGATAAATTCATAAGTTGTTATGGATATCTTGTTCATTAGAGAATTAATGGTACTTAATGGAACAAAATATAATTAGAGAGGTATAACGGATTTTAATAACCTAGCTCTAATTATGAACTACTCGTTGAGGATCGAATCATATGAAATGATTAAATCGATGGACACTGAAAATTCAAATTGTGTAAAACATCTACAATTTTGAGAGTGCAACCTTAAGTTTTTAGTAGAGTAACTCTAAGGTTAATAATAGTGAATTATTAATTAAAGAGTTTAATTAATAATTCCGATATTATTGGAGCTCAAATTGTAGGTCCATTTGGTCTCATTGCTAGCTCACAACCACATAAAGAAACAAATTGAAGAATATAATTGGATTGTCCAATTATAAATGTACATATAAATTATGGACATGTTCATAAATTATTTAAATAATTTGATGATTTAAATATTTATAATTATTTAATTAATGGTTAATTATTTAATTATTTGTAGAGGTTATGAGTTCAATTCTAAATGATGTCATTAAATTAATTATGATTTAGAATTATTTAATTTAATGGAAAATCATTTAATTAACTAATGGAAATAATAATTTTAATTGGAATAAGATTCCATTTAAATTATATTAAAAGAGTTTTAATTTAATAGGAATTAGATTCCATATTAAATTAAAATAATAGAATTCTAACCCAATAAGGAATTTGATTCCATATTGGATATGAATTAAGTCTTTCAATTTAAATAGGAATTTGAATTTCTTGTTAAATAGGAAGAGCCCTAGTTTACCAATATAAAAAGAATGTTTTATGATTGGTAATAACGGTGGTAGAGAGAATTTTTGGCTATTTGAACCAAAAATTTCTATTGATTAAAAATCATCAAATAACCATCTACTTCAAAAGAATTTTCAAAAGATTGTGCCCATACACAATTTCTTTTGTGAAGAGTCATAGCAAGGAAGATCAGGTGGTAAAGAATCTGCGAATCAAAAGAGATCAATTCAGTCTTCATGCAAGGTAAGATTCGATCTTATTAATTTAATTATTGAATCGTTATTACTAGCATTAATCGGGCATGTTTTGTTTGAGAATTTTTTAAAATCCACGTTTTCGCATAAGAATTAAAATCGATTTTTTCCCTTCATAATCCTCACACAGGCATGTATGGTGCGTTTGACACTCAAATATGGTGTGCTCGACCCTCGGAAGGAATACAAAGCACTTTGAAGCGCAAATGACGTGCCACATGGTGCGAGGGGCGTACAGGACCTCTAAACCTCACACGGGCGTGCGTGGCACGTTTGGCACTCTGATATGGTGTGCTTGGCCCTCAGAAAGAATGCCAAGCCCCTGTAAGCGAAAGGAATGTGTCGCACGGTGTGAGGGGCATACAAAACCTCTAAACCTCACATGGGCGTGCATGGCATGTTTGACACTCAAATACGGTGTGCTCAGTGTTGGTTAATTTTTCAATAAACCAAATTTATTAAAACCTTGCAAGTGCACAAATCATTTGACTGAGTATAGCTACAAACAAGGGGCGATCCCACGAGAAGTTTTAACTTACTTTAATTTTAAATTAATTTAAGACCTAAACTAGAGTAATTAAAATAAATGAAAAGGGCTTTTGGAATTAAATTGAGAATAAAATAAATTAATGCATAAAATTAACTAAAAGAAATCAATGAATAAAAGTTTAGTTAGGACATTCTATCCACCACTAAACAATCCCTCAATTTGCTAAAAAGATTAATAAAGCAAATTCATGATAATGCATGATGAAGATATTCACGACAAGGTATGATTAACTCATGTCGTATAGATTTTTCCTTAATTAGCATGCAAATCGCACGATGTCTACGTAGATGCGTGTATTCCTAAGTATAACCTAGCATGATGTTTGCTTAGGTTTAATGATTGGAACCTATTAAGCATTAGAAAAATATGAATATTACACAAATCCTAGAACATGATGTCTATTCTAGGTATCTATGAATTAACGTCTCAATTGGTTCGTAAGCAATTGATTGTTGCAAACAAAGAATTTGCCCGTATGATGTGCGGTTTATATTTTCACAACATAATCCTAAAAATATATTTCTAAGGTGATCAATCAAAGAAACAAATTAAATAGAATAAAATTAAACTAGAGACAATAATTTCATCATGCAAAATATAAATCTTTATTGAAAAGATAAACAAATTGAGTTCATGTTTAGGGCTTCAAGTTAACCCTAACTAATAAACTAATTAAATAAAAATAAAGAAAAGAAAAGATGAAACCGAAGCCTTCAGCCTTTCTCCTCTGCTTCTCTCTCTATCTTCCGATCTCCTTTTCTATCTTCCGATCCACCCTTAATTGAATGGTGAAAGCACCTATTTATAGGCACCCAATCCTTGAAAGACAATATTTCCTCAATTGATAAGGATTCCACTTCCAACTTTGATTTAGAATCAAGTTTTGATTTGGAATGTGAATCCTTTTTATTTTTGGACTAAAACTCTTCCTAATTGCTTAAATCATTTAATTAGAATGTTTCAAGGTTTAGGAAATTGATTAGGAATGCTAAAAGAGAAAATTCGAATTTCCTATGTTTTCCCGTAGCTGTCAGGTCTCGTGATAATCTGACCTTCAGACATTAAATCGGTCATAACGTTTTCTAAAAACTTCTAATTGATGAACCGTCAGTGGCTATAGAAACTAGACATCTGGGGCTTTAATTTGATAGGTTATGGATCACACAAATCAAACTGTACTTTTTGTACGAGCTCCCACAAGTCACGTCATGTTTCTGCCCAAAATTCTGCAATTTCCTTCTAAAACATTCTCCAATTCCTTGAGCTACAATTAATCTTCAAAAATCCTTCGATTCCATCATTTTTCTTCTCAAAACCTAATTCAAAGGATAAAAACACAAAAAAAAATTAAAAATACCAATTCCACACAAAAACGTAACATAAATAATAGGTAATATGGGCATAAAATTTTAATAATTAATGACTCAACAAATACCCCCAAACTTATATTTTGCTAGTCCTCAAGCAAAACTAGAACTTTAAAAGAACCTAAACTAAAAATACGGAAAATAAAACACAATCCATTTTCGTAGGTAAACACGATGGCATTGAGCGTATACCACAAGCCTTTAAACCTCTAGGTGTCCCTAGTAGGAGGAGTTGTGTCGCCTGAGGGTTTACCAGCAACGATACCCACAAACGTTAAAACATTCCACCTATAACTTATCAACATGTCACTAAATGCAAATCAATAGAAATCCCATACATGCATGATCATGTATCAAGACTAAAGATAAGTCACTAATAATTTAAGACATAATCATCAACAATTTGATACCACATTCAAAGCAATCTCATTTCAAAACACCATATTCATATGTCATGGACTTATTTCGCCTCAACTCTAATTCTGACAAGATATCACTCATAACTCTCTTAAGAGTCCTAAGGCAAACACTCATGCAATCATATGTGATAGAGGTTATGTAAAGACATAGCAAGCGTCTTTTACATCACATATGAATAAAGATGTTGAAAAGAACCGCACTTTAAGTGAATAGATCTCATGCATGGAATCAAATACTAAGAATGTAGATAGAGCACGATGACATACTTTAACTCTCAAACTGGACTTCCCTCTTTCAAAGATCAATAGGCCATATTAAAGGTTGTATTTGGGCTAAAGTTGATTAATGGGTAAGCAATAAAAGGTCTAGGTTCAAAAAGAACTTAGAATCACATCAAAGCACTTCATTCATTGTTCTTCAATTCATCACAACCTTCTTTCTTTTCTATTCCTCACTCTTCCTCCTTTCTTATTTCTCTTTCAATTCTTATTCCTTCATTCACTTCCTCTTTCCCTCGCACATTTAGGCATCATAAAACTTGATTTGTGCTCCTTACATTTTTATTCATTCCTTCTTTTTTCTTTTTCTTTTTTTTTAACCCTTTTTTTTCTTGTTTTTTTTTTTTCCAAAACAATAATGCATAGAAGCACACTTTTTCAATACATATGCCTATGTACACTTCATATCAATACTAACACTTTAATTCTCTTCTCTCTTGCACCACTTGGCATGATCCCAAGCTTATATGGTATTGTTAAATTTAAAGCTCAATAAGGTTATTTAGCAAGGGTAGACAAAGAAAAAGGCTAAATATGTTTGGCTTCAAAGGGTCTGATGATGTGTTTCAATTCGAAGTGAGGGAATAGGCTTTTATTGGGTGAAAACTTGCCTATATTACTTCTATGAAGTGTATCCAATTCTTGAATCAAAGCAACTCATGTTATATACAATGATGATTTGTTCTTTAGTATTCAATGCAAAACCTATAGAGATCATCTATTAAGAACAAAGGCGAAGAGTGTTTAAAGAGTAGAAACAATTAAATCCTTAAAAAAGAAAACTTAAAAAGCTCAAATCCTTACCTAGGGTAGTCTACACTAATAGTCCATAATTCATGCAAACATAGTATTCATCCACTCAATTAACTAAGATCATAGTATTCAAAAGTCTCAAATCATGCAAAGATGTTTATGGCTACTCCCTAGTAAAGATATACAATAAAAAACATGCATAAAAAATCCATCAACAAACACAAAGCAAAAAACATGCATAAAAAATCCATCAACAAATACAAAGCAACTAGCCAACTTGCTATGGATAGAATTGAAAAACTGAAAAAAAAAAAAAAGAAAAATTTATGAAAAATGTTGAAAATTTTTATTAAAACCTAAAACCTAAAAACGTTTATCACCACCCCCAAACCTAAACTAAACATTGTCCTCAATGTTTCTAATGTAAAGCATAAGTAAGAGAATAGTGAAAAACAAAAATAAAAGCAAAGAAAAAGAACGAAATTACCCAGATGGGTTGCCTCCCATCAAGTGCCTTACTTAATGTCTTGGCTAGACATTCTTCTACCACTTTATCAACCTGACTCCCATGGGTAGGTGTGTCTGCACTTTAATGGTCTTGACCCTTTATGCTTGAATTTGCTCCAAGATATTTTATCTCGACCATTAAAGACACGCCCTTGATGACATGATTTAGGATAAACTTCCAACTGCTTGTATCCATTCCATCTTCTGAGTCTCTTTTTTAAATATCTTCCTCTCTCATATGGATGAAAAAGGAATTTTCTTTTCATAACATAGAGCTCATAAGGATTTAGTGGTAGTTTATTTGAACACACATCTTCTACATTTTTATTGTTTTCCAAATCAACCTTATAACGATCCCCCTCCATTGGTAACAATTTGCTAGGCTCGAGTTCCTTATAGACCACATTCTCAACATGAACCCTACTTGTGATTTCATCATATTGCACATCCACCTCCTCTTCAATGAAGTTATTTTGTTGGTTAAACGTTCTATCCACCAACTGACGAGTAACATCGGTAGGCTCGAACACCCCCCAACCTAGTTCCTTGGATACGGATTGTTTTGTAACATATGGTGTAGTCTCAATTTGTGGCATCTCCTTAGGTTCTTCGTCTTGAATAAAGGTCTCTTCAACTTCACCTTCTTCATTATCTTCCCACTCATCATCAGTAAAATATTTGAATGCTGAAGTAGACTCATCCTCGCCCTTTTTAAGCTCTTCTCCACTATTCAAGGTAATTGCATGCACTGCTCATCTTCCTCTAGCTCGCATTGGCGACGTAAAGTTACCGACTGTTCAACTTGGTATTCCAAGTTCTTGATACATTGTCCCATTTGGTTTTTCAAATTTTTTATTCTTGCGGCCATTTGAGCATTGGTTTGTCTTATCTCCTGTATGAAAGGTATGAGCATCTCTTCAAGATTTGTATCTTGCTCAGTGGATTTTTCTTTTTGAGAAGGATTACTAAAGTGCTGATCATAGCCTTGAAAATACTGGGGACAATAAGGTTGCTGAAACTGATCTTGAAAATTCGATGGATATGAATTTTGATCGAAATTCTGTTGACCACCCCATCCTGAGTTGTAGAAGTTTGAATGCGGATGATAGTATTGTTGATTTAAATCAGACACATAATTGTCTAATGCTTGACTGCTCCAACAACTATCATTCCATTGACTACCACTCCAATTCTTGCTTCTTACGGATGGGCTTTGAAAATCATTCATCCCACCACGATTGCACCATTGGTAATTCTTACAGGCCATTCTTTGGTCTCGTTCCACCTCCTCATATATTGTCGAACAATTTCTCGATAAGCATCCTCTATTGGCACACATATTTTGGGAAATAAGTTGTTGCACAACACGTGTTAAGTTATCTAATTGAAACCCCAAATCATCAAAATTGTCCTCATATAATCCGTGGTTGTGGTGAGCCATGGTCTTGAAAAGAGAAAAGACTAACTAAAAAAAACTGAAAAATAAAACAAAAATAAACTTAAAATCAAAGCAAGTATGTCAACTCCCCGGCAACGGTGCCAAAAAACTAGTTGGTTAATTTTTCAATAAACAAAATTTGTTAAAACCTTGCAAGTGCACAAATCGTTTGACTGAGTATAGCGACAAGCAAGGGTCAATCCCACGAGGAGTTTCAACTTACTTTAATTTTAAATTAATGTAAGACCAAACTAGAGCAATTAAAATAAATGAAAAGGGCTTTTGGAATTAAATTGAGAATAAACTAAATTAATGCATAAAATTAAATAAAAGAAATCAATGAATAAAAGTTTAGTTAGGACATTCTATCCACCACTAAACAATCCCTTAATTTGCTAAAAAGATTAATAAAGCAAATTCATGATAATGCATGATGAAGATATTCACGATAAGGTATAATTAACTCATGTCGTATAGATTTTTCCTTAATTAGTATGCAAATCGCATGATGTCTACGTAGATGCGTGTATTCCTAATTATAACCTAGCATGATGTCTGCTTAGGTTTAATGATTGGAACCTATTAAGCATTAGAAAAATATGAATATCACATAAATCTTAGAACATGATGTCTATTATAGGTATCTATGAATTAACATCTCTCAATTGGTTCGTAAGCAATTGATTGTTGCAAACAAAGAATATGCCCATATGATGTGCGGTTTATATTCTCACAACATAATCCTAAAAATATATTTCTAAGGTGATCAATCAAAGAAACAAAATAAATAGAATAAAATTAGACTAGAGACATTAATTTCATCATGCAAAATATAAATCTTTATTGAAAAGATAAACAAATTGAGTTCATGTTTAGGGCTTCAAGTTAGCCCTAACTAATAAACTAACTAAATAAAAATAAAGAAAAGAAAAGATGAACTAAATAAATAAAACCGAAGCCTTCAGCCTTTCTCCTCTGCTTCTCTCTCTATCTTTCGATCTCCTTTTCTGTCTTCCGATCCACCCTTAATTGAATGGTGAAAGCACCTATTTATAGGCACCCAATCCTTGAAAGACAAGATTTCATCAATTGAGAAAGATTTCACTTCCAACTTTGATTTAGAATCAAGTTTTGATTTGGAATGTGAATCCTTTTGATTTTTGGACTAAAACTCTCCCTAATGGCTTAAATCATTTAATTAGGATGTTTCAAGGTTTAGGAAATTGATTAGGAATGCTAAAAGAGGAAATTCGAATTTCCTATGTTTTCCCGTAGCTGTCAGGTCTCGTGATAATCTGACCTTTAGATACTAAATCGGTCATAACGTTTTCTAGAAACTTCCAATTGATGAACCGTTAGTGACTATAGAAACTAGATATCTGGGGCTTTAATTTGATAGGTTATGGCTCACACAAATCGAACTGTACTTTTCGTACGAGCTCCCGCAAGTTACGTCACGTTTCTACCTAAAATTCTACATTTTCCTTCTAAAACTTTCTCCAATTCCTTGAGCTGCTATTAATCTTCAAAAATCCTTCGATTCCATCATTTTTCTTCTCAAAACCTAATTCAAAACATAAAAATACAAAATAAATTAAAAATACCAATTCCACACCAAAACATAGCATAAATAATAGGTAATATGAGCATAAAATAATAATAATTAATGACTCAACACTCGGCCCTCGGAAAATATGCCAAGCCCCTGTAAGCGTAGAGGGCGTGCCGCACGGTGCGAAGGGTGTACGGGACCTCTAAACCTCACGCTGGCGTGTGTGGCGCGTTTGACACTCAGATATAAGGTGCTCGGCCGTTGGAAATAAGGCCAAGCCCCTGTAAGCGCAGGTGGCGTTCCGCACGGTGCGAGGGGTGTACTGGACTTTTAATCCTCAGACGAGCGTGTATGGCGTGTTTGGCACTCAAATATGGCGTGCTCAACCCCCGGAAAGGATGCCAAGCCACTGTAAGCGTAGAGGGCATACCGCACGGTGCGACGGGTGTACAAGACCTTAAAACCTCACACGAGAGTGCGTGGCACGTTTGGCACTCAGATATGATGTGCTCGACCCTCAAAAAGAATGCCAAGCCTTTATAAGCGCTGGGGGTGTGTCGCACGGTACGAGGGGCATACAAGACCTCTAAACCTCACATGGGCATGTGTGGCGCGTTTGGCACTCAGTTATGGTATGCGCAGCCCTCGAAAATAATGCCAAGCCCTTATAAGCATTAGGGGCACGCCGCCGGTGCAAGGGGCGTACAGGATCTCTAAACCTTACATGAGCGTGTATGGCGTGTTTGGCACTCAGATATGGTGTGCTCGACCCTCAGAAAGAATTGCAGGCTCATGGAAGCGCAAGGGGCGTGCTGCACGATGCGAGGGGCGTACAGGACCTCTAAACCTTACACGGGCATGTGTTGCGTGTTTGGCACTTAGATATGGTGTGCTCGGCCCTTGAAAAAAATACAAAGCCAGTGGAAACGCAGGTGGCATGCCGCACGGTGCGAGGGGCATACAGGACCTCTAAACTGCACACGGACGTGCGTGGCGGGTTTGGCACTCAGATTTGGTGTGCTCCTTCCCTTGAAAATAATGCCAAGCCCTTGTAAGCACTGAGGGCATGCCGCACGGTGCAAGAGGCGTACAGAACCTCTAAACCTTACACGGGCATGCATGGCGTATTTGGCACTCTGATATGATGTGCTCCCCTCAGAAAGAATGCCAAGCCCCTATAAGAATGCCAACCTTACAAGGAACGTGCAGCATGGTGCGAGGAGCGTACAGTACCTCTAAACCTCACACGAGCGTGCGTAGTGCATTTGGCACTCAAATATGGGGTGCTCGGCCCTCGGAATTTACTAATTCTCGTTTATATATATTTGACAGACCTTTTTCCTTAGGTAGTCTGCCGGTAACCTCACAGTGGCATTGAAGAGGATATCTAATTCGGCTGAAAGGTTCTCGTGAAGTTAAGTCGTTTATCCTTTCATAAACATTATTTTTATATAGAAACGTGTGAGAAATTTTTTCTTTTTCTTTTACACTTTACAACTAGATTTATCAAAATTTGGACAGCATGACAGCTGTTTTTCTGACTATACAACCCTGCAAAGTTTATAAAAAATTATAAACACTTCTAAAATCAAGCATTTTCTCAACTCCTAGGTCTCAGGCCCTAAATTTTCTTAATGCACAAGCAACCACAAACTTGCATACAATTTTAAAAGGTATATTGAATTAAATTTATAAGTTATGCATAAATAAATTTCAATCCATTTCAAAAATAAAATCAAACAAATTTTTAAAATCCTTTCAAATAACCTTCAAATGTGTATATATAAATCTTTATATACATATCTCAAAATTATATACAACAAGTTCCACATTTCAAAATAGCATAATCAGCTCGACTCCTCTAATCACGATCCAGAGTTCTTGCTACTGAAGTGTCTGTACCTATACCTGTCCCTGGGGAGATTTTATTTACAAAAATATAAAACATAGTGAGCTTTGATAGCCCAGTGAGTGTCGTATGATTTTCCGTTAAATCTAACTTTATCAATTAACCTCCCAAAATTTTTTTTAAAACATTTTGTACATAATCAAATACTATGATTGAAAAATTAGTATCTCTGAAATTTATAATTCATTTAATAACAATAAAAATCAATCAGAATTCAATAAAACTCATGCTCATTAAATTAAATTTCAAATAATAGATTGCATGGTTTCCGTTTCTATCAAAACATTTTAATAGTGGTGGCAATAATATCTTTCAAAAAATTTCTGAATAAAATAGGCCAACCACTGATGGTCTATACCACATGGTACCCTAAAAGTAGAGCGGAATTCTACATCGTTCAGGCCATCCAGGAATTCTACGTCGCTACGAAGCGGAATTCTACATTGCTCGGGTGGAAACTAGTTAATAATATACCTCGTACATGCACTGGGAGACTCACAGGACTACACAAACATGGTCTCGCTCATTTTTAGTGATAGACTCTCCCAACACAGCTAATGCACGCTTAAGGTACTCAACTCAAACCGGAGATATATAAAATACTATCAGGTGTACCATAGGTTTTCAATTTCATTTCAAATTTTAAATTTCTTTCTCATTAAAGCCACATTTCATATAAATCATTTCCATAATTCATGCAACAATTTCAATTTAGAATTCATTTGATATCAATTTACAACTTGATATATTTAGACATTAATTTATAAATAATCATAGCAAAATTGTTTATAAGGACACTCACTTGATTTAAAAGCTTTGTATAAGGAATTCAAGGGCCTTGTCGTGCTCCGTTTGGTTCCTTCTTAGCTACACATCACATTCTCACTCAGAATATGCTAAATTTAACTTTATAAAACTCATTACAAAGCTTCTAACTCAATTAACCCATCAAAAGGGAAATTTCACTAAAAGCTTCTCTTCTTGGTTTTAACTCAATCAAGGCTTTAAACTTCCGATTTCTTTCCATAATTCTTACTCATTCTCACCTAGGAACACACCCATATATCCGAAATAATTTTCTGGAGCTCAAAACGAAAATCACCCGATTTAGACCCCCTTTGGCTGAACCTAGTGTAGCTCTCTCCCCTTTAATTTTCTTTCATCCATTTTTGCTCCATTCATCTACCTAACTCGCATTTAGGTCGGTCCAAAAGTCAAATCGAAAAGAAACGGCCATCGGGTGAAAGTTTATAGCTAAAACGCCATTTTTTCGACACTAATTTAAGGGCAACTTTGGCATTTTTCACTTCTAATCTCAATTCTCTTTCCCTTAGTGTTATTCACACTCAGTTATACTCATTCAAGGCATTTAAGCACATAGGGGAAGTGGTATTACATAATACCATCAATACCATCAATGCCCTTCATTTGGGCTACTAAGTGGGTGTTGTCTAAATTGTTTTCTAACATATTCATAGGTTTATCTAGCATGAAATCAACATGGAATTAGGGTTCAGGGTTCAGGGTTCGGGGTTCAGGGTTCGGGGTTTAGGGTTTAGGGTTTTGGGTTTGGGGGTTTGGGGTTTGGGGTTTGGGGGTTTAGGGTTTAGGGTTTCGGGGTTCGGGGTTCGGGTTTCGGGTTTCGGGTTTCGGGTTTCGGGTTTCGGGTTTCGGGTTTCGGGTTTTCGGGTTTCGGGTTTCGGGTTTCGGGTTTCGGGTTTGGGTTCGGGTTTCGGGTTTCGGGTTTCGGGTTTTCGGGTTTCGGTTTCGGGTTTCTGGTTTCGGGTTTCGGGTTTTCGGGTTTCGGGTTTCGGTTTTCGGGTTTCGGGTTTTTTTTCGGGTTTCGGGTTTTGGGTTTCGGGTTTCGGGTTTCGTGTTTCGTT